>JAQGAC010000024.1:0-83506 GCA_034696585.1 Isotomurus maculatus | reverse complement strand
ATCTCGTGCTGGTTGCATGCAGGTGAAAGCATCGACGGATCTCCTTGAAAGCTGACCTTCGGTTCTGGTTTACCGGCTTAAGCGTCTTAAGCACCTACTTCCTAGAAGCCCACACAAACCTCGAGAAATCAACCGAGGACATTTTATTTAACTCTCAAATCTTATGCATTCATACAGGAAATCTCTCTCTCCATGAAAAAGGTGTAATCTCGAGTATTAAGAAATAAAAGAATGAACAGACGGCGACGGTGAAGTGATCGATTTGGCGAACGACTCCAACATGCTCTTCCATATCAAAATCGGTAGCAGATTGCAACTTGCCCGATTAATTTTCTTTAAATCCCCTTCCAACACTTTTTAATATAAGTTTTTTCTTCATATGTCATCTCTCTTCACCACTCCTCTTTCCATTTCATCATTCTAATTCACTTTCTCCATTAACTTTCAGAGCGGATTTTTTCTTCAAACACTCACCATTCTTTATCACAACATTCAAACTTGGAATTCAATCAAGCAGAAGAATCATTCTTACAATTTTGCTGTGTTTTCCATTACTTCGTATGATTCGAATGGAGAAACCTCATATTCAAAGCGCTATAAAATGCTTTTCAGGTGAACACATACGTACTCACATTCTCAGCAAAACTGTCAAAATTCTATGGGACGCAGGATTTCGAATTTGAATCAACTGTCACGTCAGCGAGAATGGTATAGACGGGATCAAGTTTAATCAAAAGAAGTTCCAAAATAGCCTCGCAAACTAATCTTGATACCTTTGAGAGCTTAGCTGTTTATACGGAATTACCGACCAAGAGTTATCTGGTTAGAATAACAGGTTACAGTTACAGCGAATAGGTTAAGTGGGAATGTATGAGAATAACAGCGAAGGGAGCGGAAAGGAGGAAGAGAGCTTTGACATATGCTGAATAATTATACAAGACAAATGTGAGGGTACAAAGGTGATCTTTATCTCACGGAGGTATCTCTTTCTCATATGTTGTGTTTTTGAGCTGAGATGTCATTTATTCCCATGTGTGTGCACATTGTTTGGGAGTTGTTGAGTAAAAGGAGAGAGCTCGCTTTGGGCTTCATGCGTTGGAATAAGTGGGAAGCAACTTATTGGGACGGGTGTGTGAGAATGTGTGTGTGTGTGTTGGGAAGGCTGAGAGACTCATCGTCATCATTCGAAACTCATCTTTGTTGGCAGAACCAAATGAAGGAGAAAAGATATTGGTGAAGTTCTCACTTTTCACATACACCGAGAAATTCAGTGAGGGTGCATCACATTACTGAGAGAGAAGGTTTGTCGCATGAGGCTGAGAATGAGAGAGTGAGATTGTTGTATAATCTCTTGTGGAAGCCTCTGTGCTTTCTCTCTGAGGTACAAACTAGCTACTTAAAGTGCTCCTTGATCTGTAAATCAATGAAAAACTCTCAAATAACATTTTTAATGGAGTCGAAATGGCAAAGATGTTCTTGAGAATCCAAATCAATTCAAAAGCGACGGCGAAACTCCATTAACACAGCATACATTTGAGAAAATCAAACAAAACGTAATTTTTCCACTAAATCCTTACCATACGGTACTTTCTCATCCAATTGATTGCTCAACAAGGCTAATAATACCTTCCCAACTACTTATCAGTCTTTTACCAAACTTTGTTTGTTATGTAGCACTGACAGCCTCACACTTTTCCGTACCATTACTTTCCTGGAATTCTTCGTATTGAAGAGAAAAACCAACACTAAATTCCATAAATGCTCTCTTCAATTAAATCATCACTTGTGTTATTCAAGAAATAATAACCTTAGTCTCTCCCGAGCGTCTCTCTCCCTTCGCACTATAAACATCTTTATCATTCACCACAGCAGAAGGGCGTAGCAGCAGATTCCTTTCTTGTTATCTCTACGTGCTTAAATGCTGACAAGGTTAAAACTTCACATATAAAGTAAGTATAGTCGCACGCACGATTGTCTATATCTTTCAGTTGAGGAACATTACGTGGAAGCCTGAACGACTCCTCCTTGGGTAAAAAACCTTCCTACTTGTTAAGAGAAAGTTGTTTAGCTTTATGAAAGGTAAAAATGCAGGTTTTAAATGACTCCCGTAGTGCGTTAATCCTTGAGTTACAGGACTACTCGTGGTTGATGTCCACAGAGAGTTACAACGCAATGCAATGATGCAAGAAAAGTAACTAATACAATAGTAGTTGTACAGCAGGGGAGGCTTAATGAAGCATGCAGGAGAAAATGCCCCGTATACCTGAATGCCTGGATATGGGGAAGGTCTGGTGTGTTGTTGAGTGAAATATTCAACGGTACACACTACAGTGAAAGCTTCTTGAAACCATCAATCGGGAAATGTAAAGGAAACCTTTACATTGATTGATACGCTTCTGTTCTCTATGTGCTTGGAGGAGTACAGATAGCTATTGTGGGTAAACTGATAAATCTAACGTGCTCCTACTTCTGAAATTGATTACTACAGATTGAATGCTATTTCGTTAGTATATTTTTGGCAAGAGCATGATGAAGAACTTCATAGTGATGACTCTATTTTTACCAAGTAGAGGAGGAGAACAAGACGGCGCATCTGGAGGTATGACAAGCCTTCATACCAAAATACTTGGGCACGATTAATGACTTGCCAACACCAAATATGCAAGGAAGATTCTACCGGCTCAGATCTCCTTCTTTTCTTCGACAACGTTTCTTCCAAAAACTGCCCCCCTCCTTCTATTCACTATAAAAACTCCACACTGAAATTAGATGCATTATTTCCCCTCGATTCGTGGTGGAGAAGCATCAAGCTCAAGTGAATTATATGTTGTTGGAGTGTATAAGCACAACAACGAGAGAACCATTCACTTTCTCTCCTCCAAACACCACTAAAATAAATGATTCCCAACATAAAATCCCGAATTTATCATCATCCGAATATTAAGCAACGTAACATATTCGGAACTGTAATAAACAACGACGCCTCTGACTCCAACAAGAACTTATGCGTATACTCAGTCAATTCAAAGCTATCTAAATTCTATTGTCCCTGCCTTTTCATATTTACAACCTACAATCCAGTGGAATTTCGGGGATGTGTCACATCACCACGTTAACATATATTCACGTCATTTGTTCAAAAATACCAACAACTTTTCATCAAGTGGGAATGCTCCTAAATGACCGCGTCAGGCAGAGCCACAACATTGAAAAATGACCCGAACACCGGCCACTCAAATGATGTGTGAACGCGATACACAAACTGCAGCTCTCTGTAGTCTGCCTTTCCTCTTTGGAATTTCCTGTCGCCCTTTTTGAATCCACTTTCTGCTAACACACGGAGGATTGATAGTGTGACTTTTACTACATAAATGCCACCAGCAGAAACAAATTGCTGTGGTGGTCTTCTGGTCTTCCCCATCGAGAAACCTCCTTTTTTGCTAGTACTCACTCTACACAGTCCTCATTAATTGTTTCAGAAATACACAAAATCACGTGAGATATACAGGTTGAACTGGTAATGCGACTAGGTACGTGTATGTGATATATTTTGGTTCGTATCAAATTATTGGGAATGCTTTAGATCGACCTTTAGGCATTGCATATATTGTTATTATTATGAAGTAATTGATCAGCATTGAATGTCAAGTAGAAAAAAGGATTGCTTAGTTTACTCGGCCAATCTAAAGCCCCCTCATTCTTATCCTTAGAGACCTTTTTGACTAAGGACTTCGTGATGAAATCATAAGCCTCGCATCTGTCGGAGAGAAAGGATATACGGTAATCCGATCCTCCTGACTTTTGGTCCGGAGTGGACTAATTCGTATTTATAAGATGAAGTTGGTAGTGGTGCTTATTACATTTACTACGTGGGTACTCCTGACAAGATATACACCCAAGGAAGAGAATGAGCAGAAGGATAAACATAACAACTTCTTGGCAGAGTAAGAAGGGTGTTGTTCGACAATGTTTGTGTGCATATCACTCCATGTAACCCTGTTTCTCATCTGTCAAATCGAGTAAACAGAGGCCAAATGGTCTGCTGCCCAAGCACCACACAATTTCTGACGAATATCCCTTCTTCTTTACTTGGTACTTTGGTAGTCCCTCGTTCACATCATCATCATCTGAATTTACGTAAAAATACACGTTGCACAGCAACATAAGCCTCATAAACACCACGGACCGATCGTTCATCCCTCTGTTTCGTTTTTGTTTATTCTTTAGTTATTTTTCTTGTTGATTTATCCCAGCTTCAAGGATAGTTTACCCTGCCCACAATCTTTTTCATTCAGGAATTTCTCTGTATAAAATCAACCAAGTGACAAAATTCCTAGAAGAAAAATGGCTTTTTGAAAAGTTTAGGGCTAAATATTCATCCGCTTCCTGTAGAGAGCAGGGTTACTCTCTCCTGTAACTCCTGCTTTACTGCAACTATTTCCCTTTCTAGTAGATTGTAGCTGTAATAATAATAGTCTACAGAGTTTTTCTCCAAAACTGTAAAAATAGATTTAACTGCACAACCACTTGCATTATGATACTCCTTCCGCACTTAATTTCCCCCCGATAATTCCTTGTCCCCTTCCTTCCTTTATGCACCGGTGTGGCTTCCCTAAACTCCCACTTTTATATTTGTGCAATAATACAGCTTACAACTCGTACCGTCCAACAATGTGCACGGAAAGTTTCCTTTTTGCAGATTAAAGTTAAAGCGAGGTAAACAACGTAAATCACAATAAGAAGCGGACCTCACATCTACACAAGGATTAACTTTCACCAAAGTCATTCCACCCCGCACACATACATATCTCACCTCTCCTGCGACTTTCCTCGGTGCTACCAACAAATTAAAACTATTTGCCAGAACACACGAACTTCCTGTGTTTATTCGCTAATTGGTACAAACAATGTTATTCCCTTTACGCGACAGGTCAAGCTTCAAACACATTCATACGAACGGTGTTGGTTAATACTCTGCCACACTAACTTGAACTTCCCAACTTATGCGGGTGTTTTGGTGTACACTAGGATCTCTCAGGATATTAATTTCCATTAGTGTGCCCGTATTAATTCATTTCTAACAGAATACACTCATGTAGGTGCATTCAAGTTAAGTGATTAGTTTATGAAGTTCAATCTTACATTTCTTCTAAATGAATGGACCAGCCTATGCTCACTATCCACCCATATCCACTCTCCTATAGTTTGTACAGAGATCATCTCTTTACGATAATCCTTTATTTTTCAAACAGCCCTGTATGTGTGTATTGCAATGGAGTAACGATAATATTTGCAAACGTGCAATTTCGGGTGGGAGAGTAAAAATGGTTCACATTCCCCGTGCGAGGAGAAGACGGGGTGAGTGAAAGTCGAAGTGGAGCAAGAAGAGTTTTGGGGCATTGAGAGACACTCGTTCTTTCTCTCACGACTTTATTTCCCCTTCCATTACTCGGAGTCCAAGATGTCCTTATGATTTTGACGGAAATGTTGGATTTCTTAAACTGTTCACAGGATACACAGACACACACACCAGAGAGGATACAAGTGGAGAGCCCAAGCGATTTGTGTTGAGAGAGGAGGGTTAAAAATAAGTTGTTTGGAGGATAATAATAATGTATGGGACATTGGTGAAACGAATTGGCCACTTCTTATAGGCACTTTCAATTTTTCGTGAAATGTGTAAATGACTGTGAAGTGAAAAGGGGATAGGGGAGTGAAGGGTTTAATGTTGGAGAGTAATAATCGTAATACAAGTTTATTGAGATTTAGGAGGGGCTGGACATTCGAGGATGGGGTAACTTGTTCAGTTGTCGTTTGCCTTATCATTTGAATATACAGGATTTTTGGCACACCCTTCTCACTCGATAAATTGAATGACTCAAATCTTTGCACCCAAACTTGTGTAAGGAGGAACTTAGAGAGTGGACACACAACACTCCAGGGAAATTAGGAGCCACGGACATCACACCAATCGAGAACATCATAATCGTCCAAGAACCTCACGTTACGGAGTCTAAACTGTCGTGTTAACTTTAACTGATCTTGGGGCGAAAAATCAACTATTACATTATTGCACCACGCTATATTTACCATGGTAATTTTATAGGTTATATCCATTCGCAGCCCTAGTCACTTTTCTCTGTACAATTGGACACTCGGAGGTGCAGAGAAGAGATTACGACAATCACCATGTCCACTCAAATGATCTTCGTTCCAAAAAAATCAGTCGATATTGCTCTGACAATATAAGCCATACAGATACTACTGGTATCTCTTATCACAATAATATTATTGCAAGTTCAAGAATCAGCTTTCTCTGGTTACTCAGCAGGAATCCGATAAGGAAACTTATCCGATTAGAATTCTACACCTGTTTTCTGCTCTCTCCTACTGTCTCCTCTACTTTTTGTAAGCTTACAATTTCAAAAGAAAACATTAATGAATGCAGTCAGAAATTCAGTGAGGGATTTCTGATATTTGTTCATTAATCTGTTTGAGTTAAGCCAACCATCAGAGAGAATGCCCGGAGAAGGGTTGGATGCTACAGATTCACCATATTTCCATAAGGAGGAGATGAGGAAGGGATGTTATTCAACAACTGAGACACACAACAACTCTAAACATCGTGTTGGGATTTATCCCGTGAGAAAATCTTTCCTTCCACCACTACACACAAAACTCGTTTCCGTGTCCGTTTCTCTCGCACTTGTAATCTCGAGAGTGTCTCAAGTTAAAAAAGGCAAAATCTTGAAGAATTCTATCTCGTTACAGACTTTAAGACTACACACAATTCAGCCACACAATTCCTGACTTTAAATTGCCTTAATCAAGGACTTGGCTAATCAAAGAGTCCACGGAACGATAACTTGCACAGAAATTACACCCGTTTCTTGCATACCGATGAGGTAACAACTACATTCTTCCGCCGAGTGCGTTAATTCAAAGCATTAAACACGAAAAGTGAAACCTACTAAAAGTAGAGGAAGGAAGCTTCCTCGGTAAATCCTCGCAAAAGAAAAACATTTGTGTCCACTGTCTCTTACCTCTTGCGACGCTTGGAATGGATTTCCAGTGGTGAGAGTCCACATGTTTTGAATGAACTTTTGGGTATTGTTGTTAAACTTGAGAGCAAAGTGATCGCTCAGATTGGAGGAATGGTGATGGTGAAAGCGTAAGAAGTCCAGCTTGAGACAGTCGTGGGATGGACGATGTGTAAGGGATGAAATGGCAGAGAGGAGTGTGAGACTTTTGTCCTAATTTCGGGGAGAGATCACCTTTGTGTGCCGAGAGGGTTGGGGGTTGTAGCCGTACTCGTTGACAATTTGTAAAATCAGGACAGGTATTTTGGCCGGCACTATCTTCAAAAGAAAACACAGCAACTAGGAGGCAGGATTGTATACCAGTTGTGTGCCCCTGTTTCTCGTCCCACAATCCACGTCCGCTTGCGCTCCTTCAACTTGCAACAGAATTTTCCCATCGTGGAAAACACCCGGAGAAAGAGAAGATGAGAGTCCAACACACTTTTTGTACCTTCCACCAATGTTTAAGAAGAAGTATAGATACACAACTGAGTAGTACATGTACATATACACACACACACACTTCCCATAGAGGCAGGCGCACCGAGAAACGTCTCTCCTGCACCACCAGCTTCCAACCAGCTAGCCACCAATTACAATAACCTCAACACAGCTACCGACTCCATCCGCACCCACTCGGGGGGGAAGGGGGTGTTCTATGCAAAGGTGAACAAATCAACAACAATATCAACCCACCCCTAACAATCCTCTTGGAGAAAGTTGAGGAGTCTCCTCGCCTTAAACGACGGACACACAACCACCAGGGCGGAAGGAAGGAAGGGTGGCAGAAGAAGATCGAGAGCGACCTTCGATGAGATTTGACTGAACACACTGATCTCCGGGAAAGTGAATGAGCCCTCGGACTAAAAATCAGTCTAAATTAAAGAGCTAGTCACTGACTGAAGAAGTGAGTGAGTGTGAGAGTGACCAGACTTAACTCTTGTTATAATATGATCACACACACACACATGGTGTCCTGTAGAACCCACACACACTGCTGGACAAGAAGTCTGTTCCCCACTGCACTCCTCCTATGACTCTATATAAAGCCACGTCGCTATGGGCTGCGCATCTCTTTCTTCTAATAATAAGGGACACTTTACCAAAAATTCTGACGAAGATTCTTCTCGGCTTCCAAGAAGAGGGTTGTCAGCTAAGTCTGTGCAACTGCACCAGATCACTCGATACTCTTCGAGCACTAACTAACTCTCCTCGCAGGTCTCAAGTTATGTGTGCCTCGGAGTGAGAGGAGATGTACAATATGAACCTACTCTCGGGGTGTACCTCAAATACAATAAGACTCTCCCCTCATCTGCCTAATCATATTTCAACTCTTAAAAACCTTATGAAACCAACAGTGGTGTTTAACCCCCTTCACACACACACACACGTAGTCACAGAGATGAAGCCCATCTACTGCCCATCCACTTCTTCAGGCTCTCTTTCACCCACACACACCCTTTCGCCGTGACTTGTAGATGCGAAAAGATCACAGCCACTCGTTCTTTTCTATTGCAATTCTTTCCACATGACAGGAAATCCATTGGCTCAATGCACTTCTTTATGGCATCCAATACACCGTAATCCAGTGTACACTCAGAGTAAGTGGTTTCTTCTCCAAGTTCCCGTCTCAATCTGCCCCGACACGAAGAGAACCCGTCTCTCTGCCCGAAACCCGACTTACCCAACTTGCCCAACTTTCTCCCCACCAACACAACAAACAACAGAAGAGGAGCTTTCCCTGCTTTGCATCTCAGGGGTTGTTTACCAACCTTAAGCATCTCCACCAAATCCTTTTATTGCCTTTTGCTTACGGGGGATGCTTTCCAGCTCCGCTTCCTTTGTACACCGAAATCCTCTTTCACGTCCAGTCCTCCTTCAAACCTTCTCCATCCTTCTTCGAGAAGAAGAAGAGTAAACGTGTGTGACTTAATACTATGTGACAGAATTCAAAGTAAAACACACTCACTGTGTCTGGGTAAATACAAATACGTTGGGAAAGGGAAGAAGACACGGAGTAAATCTAAAAATCTAAATGTGTGCCTATAGGAGTGTATATAATTAAGCTGGTATTGACATAAAAATGATGATGAGTCTGTGGTGTGAGATAATATATAAATTTACTAACCAGTGGTAAATGGAGGCAAGGATGAGTGTGTATTGAAGTTATTGGGAGGACAAACTGTGGACAAACAAATGAAAAGTTTGTGTGTTTACTCGAGTTGTTCTTAAGTACACATCCACAACTGAATACAATAGATTAAGCTGAACTGAATGAAAAAAATCATGGGGAACAAACACCATTAACATTTTGTGTACTGACCACAGAAATGTCCTTTTTATGCTTTGTCATCTCTTAAAAATTTAAACAAACTCAATGTCACGTCTTTGAGGAGTGTCGTAAAAGTCAAAAGTGTAAAACTCACTGTTGCCTCGCATTGTCGTTCCTTTCATTATCTACCAAACAAATTAGCAATAAGACTCATCGCTGCGACTGAGGGTAGAAAGACAAATAGACAAACAGTTGACGACGGTGACGGTGTGGATAGTTTGTTGCTTTTTGTTTCAGCCTTTGAAGGGAAAGATTTGTTTGGTAGATAACAATATTATGTTAATGTTTAGTTTATTTGATAGAACAATTTGGGATTACAAAGGAAACCTTTAGGATGAGTGAATAAAGAGTACTCCTATTTTTGCATGTGTAGTATAAATGCATATAAGGATGGCTTGTGCAAGCTGCGAGGAAACCTCCAACTTAATTTGCGGAGCAATTGCAGAATGGGATTCTATGGAAGTATAGGAGAGATTGAGGTGTTTAAGGATGAAATGTAGAATAGTGGGATTCGTTGAGGAGAAGGAAGTTATTTGCATGAGTTAAAGTTCAGAATGGATTTGAAGGAGATGGAAACAATGCGAACAAATGAACGCTTAAATGGGAAGAGAGAGAGAGAGAAAGGCAGGAGAGTTTTGGTGGTTGGGTCGCGATCAGAAAAGCGGATTGTATCAAGATATTGTCATGTATGAGGTTGGGAATGTGTACTGAACAGCTTTGTTTGACTTGAGAGGTTGACTGGAGATGAAGAACAAGACTTAAGTAAGAAGGATTTGGAATTTTTCCTATAAGGTGTGTGTGCATGTCGAACTGTGTGGATGATGATGAGGGAGATACATGGATATAGATATATATAGTCTCTCTCTCTGTTCCCTGTGTTTGACAAAAGCATCAGCCGGTGTCTTCTTCATGAATATAATTACGGAAATGGTTGAAAGAGCACAGTTTCTAACATTACTTGATGATGATTCGGTTTGGTTTCGTTTGATTGCCTGGTTGATTTCATCAGGAAAGATGGTGCAAAAGCACAACTCCCTTTGGATAACAAACCAACCAACCAGGCTTCAAAACAAGACGATCTAATGAAATTTCGACATCTGTTGTGAAGTATTATCAGTAATTAGCATAAGATTTACTTCCCCGTGAGTAACAGTGCTCACTAGTTACTCTCCACACAAGCAGCTCACACCTACAAGACTACACAGTGTGTCCCAACTTTCTCCAAAGAACGCGTTTCACTATCTCTACACTTGCTGTTCTCAACAACTCTAGAGTTATCTCTCTCAACCATCGAGATGATGTTTAAGGAAGCACAACAAAACTAAGTCAAGCCACCACATCCTACGAGACTCGAGTGAAACCTTGTCACTGATCATCATCTCACTTTCCCTAGGCATCTCCTTCTTCCTCCACTTCCTTATACGAACAAAGTACATGTAGAATTTTAGAGAACCTGCTATAGGCTTCAAGCACAATAACCACCACCAATTGCACAGAAGTTCTCACATGAAATCCTCCGTTGAGCATTTCACGTTCGGATGGATTGAAAAAATAAACATGTATAATAAGCTTTGAGACTTTTATCTAGTGAAGAATAAATATGAGGAGAGATGGTGAGGTGGCTTACAGGAGTATTTCAATAGAAGTGTCATAATCGTGAAGGTAAGCAGATAATGCAGATACAGCAGTTTGAGTTAAACCTCGTAAAGAGGATCTGTGAGCTTCATAAATGGGATTTAATCTAAGATTTCAGCGAGCTGATGCTAACAAGGCAGCAGTGGAGGTCATCCTCCTGAGATTGAGCCGTTCTCTGAGGATTTAAAAGTGGAATTGAGAGTAGGGATTGTAATTGGGGATGAGAGTAAAGGTGATTGTGGAGAAACATGTTGCGTAGTGAAAGGAAGGAGGGAAGCCTCATGTTGTGCTGAGTGAGCAGTTTGAGGTCCACGAAGAACATTGAAAAGCTTAGAGAGACCCATTACGGGTGGACATTGAGGAGGTCGGTCAATGCAGCACTTCCTGAATGTTATGACCTATAATGCCTGTAGTATTATTTAAAACTGAGCCCTCCACTAAGTCCCAAGGGTTAGGGACAATCCATCTGGGTGATAATATTCCCGGGTCTTTATTGGAAAGTAGGATCGTTCGATGGATTGCTTCGGCCATCTCATCAATGCATGATCGGTAATAGCTGAAATTGGATTTCTGACAGTGCGCCACACGTTGCGAAAGCACCTTGTTCAGCTACTTCTAATGGATTGCTGGATGACAAACTCAAAAGTAGAAAACTTAACGGAACAGCTTTCTCCACAGCCATTACAGTTTTGACAACACACATCTAGATGAGACTTTCTAAATGGAAACCACACAGTAAAAGTCTGATGGAGAGTTTCCTTCCACACACTTACGACTCACACAAAGTCTCGTTCGAGAACATTATTGTCTCATACCTCGAGGAGATATATACGAGGAGAGTGTGTGAAGGGATGCCATCAAGAGTCTTTCCTAGGTGGACAAGAGAAGATGCAAGATTATTTTCCTCGTGGCATTCGTATCGGTGGATAGTCCAAATTCTACAAATGTCTACACGAAGGGAGTCAAGAAAAATTTCCCCTCCACCTTGGCACGATCTCAATTTTTTCAAAAGTTCTGCAACTACGTGGCTCAAATTGTACAAATTTTCAGTAAATGTCAAAAATGAACAATTGCTGTCCATTATGGTCATTCTTGCATAGAGTCCAAAACTCTTTGTGCTTAAATGAATGGCCAAGGAAATTCCTGGAATCATTTTCTTCTTCGGTCAATGGGAAAGGAGAAGAAATAAATAACAGCTCAATAACGACAAATTCTTCGTTCGAAGTAACATTGGGCCGTCCGCCGAAAGGGAAAGAGTCCAACTGGGAATCTCTTCAGGAGGTAGCCACTTCCTTGGTGCGAAGAAAGGCCACTTTACCCACCCGTACACAAACAATTTCACGAAACAATATTTCTCTTCTAACTCATTCACCCTCTCCGTCTTTACCAACCTTCCTCCTATCTTCCCCGCATCTCTTCCTTCTCCACCGGGAATCAAGACATTTTCATGCGCCTTTAATTGCTTTCTTGACTTTTGTACTGCTCCAGGTAATGAAACCCGCGTCTGTAATGAAAAAGGGTTACCTAAAAGCCACTCACCACAGACGAAACACCACTTAATGCACAAAGAACTCGCATTGTGGCCCCAACAGTGTTTAAGAGAGAACACACGTGCCCTTCCACACACAACAATATCATTTCAATCATCATAATACACAATCTCTTCTCCTCACTATTGATTACATCGTATTTGGAATATCTCAAAGCATCTGACGATTCCCTATCACTTTTCTCCACACCATCTTCCTCATTCAGCATTCCGCAACGCATCCAACCCGATCCACAAAAACTAAGAAAGAGATTCTGTTATTGGATCTGCCAAGGGTATTGAAAGAGAAAGCACTCCTTCAAATTCTAATGACTAATACGCGTATATATAACACATGTGCTCCTTCTTTCACGCTTCCCTTCTTCCCTCATTTCCAGCACAACTTGTGCTCCGTCGTCCATGCATCTCTCGTCTTTCTCCATCCCTCCCAACTGCCATGAATTCATTGAGTTAGACTAATTTATATGGAAAGACTTTTTAATCCCAGTATCATTCATTATTAGCTCGTGTTCTCTTGTCAGGTAAACACACGGGAGTCTTTGACAGAACCCAACGCTCACGGTGGATGTGTACGTGTACGTGTGTGTGTGTTTACGCCAAGAGCCAATTCATATCGTTACTTCATGATCCAAGATTTGTTGCTACATGAAAAATGATCTTATTGTTAACTGTCTGGAAAGTCTGAGATTAGCTGTAGGTTGTAGGTAAATCACAAACTCACTGCAAAAATGTTGTTTACTTGAGACGGCAGGCTTAAAAAGTATAAAGGGAGGGATGTCTTTTCTCGTGGAAAGGTATATTTTATTATGAGACTAAAGGAGTAGGGTTGGCTTCGCTGTGTTTAGCCTACAGCTACGTATCATCTATTAACTCTGTACCTTCATCCATATAAATATCGTGTTACACAAAAACATTTGATAGGAAAGAATTGAGAAGTGTCGCAGCAGATCAGTTGGTTTTTTATCAAGTTGAGACAGTCTCCCTCTCCATTATTCTTGTCTTGTCAATAATCTCTCTGTATAAAAAGTATTGAGGTGTTTCCCTCCGTATTTTCAATAATAGAGAGTCAAGACAAGTCAGTTTGAAAGTTTCATTATCAATCACAAACATCATAACAGCATGAGAGGAGGAAAGTTGGAGAGGAACTTGATGATGATTTTTCGGCTCCTGGTGGTGATGTGTATTTAGGTTCATTTAACTTTACTGCCATGTTAAATACTTGGACTGTCTTTCCATTGATTGTGTGAAGGGCTGTTTGAGATTAGATCTTAGAAAAACGGTTATTTTCGTGATGGAGAAAGTCTCGGAATGAAAAGAGTCTAAATGGATGGAGAAAGAAGTTGAATCAAAATATGACATTTGAGGTGAAACTTTTTGCAGAGAGGAAGGAATGAGAGAGTGAGTGAGTGAGATCAAATTGTTTCATCAGGTCTCCTAATCCCTACAGTGCATATAATTTAAGCCCAAAACTTCAAAAAGCTTCTAAAAGAAACAATTAATGCCTTCATTTTTCCGCAGGGTTGAACAGAATAAATCGGTATATAGAGATTAAGCTCCCTGGAATTCACTCAACATTCAAATGTCTTTGCAGCCTATCAACATTCAGAACTCAGACCTCTTTCTCTGTCTTCTTGGCAGAAAAATAATTAAAAGAAAGTCAATTACAAAGCTACCGGCCTTCAGTATCCAGACACTCTATTCGACTCTCTCTCTCTCTCCTCTCATTTGCATGATCACCGAAAAAGCATCACCCACCACCACTACTCCTCTCATCTAAGCGACCCTCAATTTTTCCAATGAAACATTTCATGTCCTTTTTATTATTCTAAATCCACTCAACTCACTTCCTTTTGTGTACTAAAATCTAAGAAATAAATGTGAGCATCCACACTGGAGATAAATCCTTCTTTCCCCTCTCTCCGTACTCACCAATGGTCCTTCCCTTCTACCATAATACACAATATCTCGCTTCACGGGACACACACCATCTTATGTAGCAGCCCACAATGTTCCAACAACATCTCCGTAAAACTTAAAAACTCATTTTACAACATCCACTGATGTGTCATGAATGATTTCGTACTTGGCTGTATGTATGTTTCTGAGAACATACGGATGTCAATTACCAACCGGGTAAATTACTGCACACACATCCCTTCCTAAAAGTGATAAATATATCGTGACGCTTAAATTTTAGTGGGACATCCTTCACACAATATTAAAACACTATAGGAGACACACACAGCCCCTTGGCTCATTGGAGACTTGAATTAAAATTAATAAAGATTGAAGTACTACTTTTTGTACGGTATCGCAGCCACGTTAAAGCACACGGGGAGAATGCTGCAATAAAATGCACGTGTGACATTTACTTGGGTACCTGAGGAGGAGTATCATCTAAGCGTATATGGAATCGGGAACCAAGTAACACATCTCTTTTTGAACTTGGTCTCCTCGGGATTCTGTTTAGAACAAAACTATCATTCGAAAGTTGTGCTGATGGTATTCAGTCTGTATAGGTAGCCACCACCCCTTCGGTGAATGTCTGTTCTTTGAAAGTGCTTTGGAGATTCGGGCTGATATGATTACTACCAACCACCTCAGTCAGTATAGATCTCGGGAAGAAATAGAAATGGCACGATCAGAGGATTTAGAATAATGCAGTAAGTAAGTGTGTAACGAATGGGTTCCTTATGCAGAAGTCAAGAGAATCGTCATTATGACTAGATCGGAGTTGAATGTCACATCTGCTCCTTCTTGACTCTGATGTTTTGCTGATTTACATGCGGATCTAGCACCTTCTCAAGCAGTTGCCACTACTTCTCACTGTGCTTGATCCTTTAATGTCTCATCCTTATTTTACTCGACATTTTTTCAAACCCTCCTTCTTCCTCCTGGCTACTCTGATGCAAAATGCCACCGTTCTAAACCTGTCTAATGTGATGGTGGTGGTGGATGTGCTTCACGGCTGAGGGTCCTTCCTCCCAATCCCATAATTCCCATAAAGAAGTTCACAACTTGGGTTTAAATACTGAGTGACCAACACAGGCTGAAGGGTGGGTGGGTGTTATTTTGGGAAATTCACAGCTCACCTGGTGACGTGAGCCATTGTGTAGGTTAATTAGGAGAGCAAGTGGAGTCGATGATGATGGGGACATGTGTAGCAGGTTATTTATAAGAGAGGAGGACGAGACTGGTTAATAATGAACCACTGAGTCCCACATTGGGAAATGAACTGTACACGTTGGTGACACTAAAGAAATGCTATTTGTCATTCACTTCAGGACGATAAATGTTGTAAAGCCAAACAAAGTTGGAAACGAGCCATTTTTTGCCGTGTTGAATGCTTTATTGTTTTTCAATTTTATTGCCGTGGAGCCAATCGTACGTGAGATGGAAAGTTGGCTAACGATTTCTGTGTAAACAGACGAAGGAGTACAAGTACACGATAAACAACACGTATAAATTCCAGTTGTATTTTTGTGTGTTTCTGCTGAAGACCCTGAGAATGGTAAACTATTGTTGTGGAATGCCAACAACTGATGATGAAGAATATGAGGGTGGTGAGAGAATAAATAAGAAATGTTGATTTTGGAGAGAAGAGCCCGGATGTTTGTTTTAACAAGGTTTCAAATTGTTTTGTAAATGACAGCACTCTGTTGGATAAACAAAACGAGTCGTGGAGAGTTTTGTAGATAAATAATCAAAATAAAACACATTATAATTTGAGGTGTGAGAGAGTAGGGGCTGTGCAGGAGGAACCCGTGTTTACACGGCCATTAGTTCCAACTTTTATAGACAACATTAAATGACAAAAAGAGACGAATAATAATATGAGAGTTCGTCAATGAGGAGGAAGGTGCATGATGGAATAAAGCCATTCAAATTTAAAGTCAACATGGGAAGGCGAGTGAACGTGAGGCTCTCGATAAGACTTGGCAGACAGAAGGAAAGCCGTAACAATCGGAAGAAAGACTCTTTGGACGCTAGTAACATATGATCTTCATAAAGCTGTCGTCCGAGAAAGGTTTGCAAGCCTGACACGGGAAATGACTCGGGCACATCCCAGAAACTTTTATGACTTTTCCTCTTTCGACTTGAGGCAGTGGCATCAGAATGTGTGTGTGTGTGTGTGTCTCCTATCTTGGCCACAATTAATTTTATAGCCCCCATCTTTGTCATATTCCATTAAAATCACACAGAATGCATGACACTCTTCTTCCTTCCGAGTCAAATTGGGTCGGAGGATGTGCATGGAATTTTTGCATCTGCACACTCGCCTGAGTTGTCTATTTGTATGCTCCTCTCGTGCAACAATTATTTTCAGGCCTATTCTTATTGTACTATCTGCATTGATAAGCACCATAAAATGAATAGCAAGAAGCAGAGACCCACCGTCCCTCGAGACACTGATGAAGTTGGGAAGAAAACTTCCTCCACCTTCACTGAGCAGTCGACAAGGCATTTCTCTCATTAATTTCTCCCGTGGAAAAACTTTTGCTACACACATTAAAAAACTGGAGTGTAATAAGGAGCAGACACGGGGGCAGGAGCTACGACGGGTGTCGGTGGATGTCCAGGAGGCTGCGTTGGAATTTGAGCTACGGTGGAAGACTCCCAGATTGACACGAGTTTAGCACGAAATGAAGGAATTTGTTTTCGTGGGTTTTACGGTAAGGAAACAAGAATAGATAAAGTCATAAAATGCACACTTAGAAGTCATGAGCCAAAGGAGCCTTAATTGATGATGAAAGGGAAGAGGCTGGGAACGATATACAACAGGAGATACTCGTGACTGTTCTCGTAGCCACTTATTATGATTATTTTATAGAGGAGAGAGAAAGACCCAAAAGAAAGAGGAATTGGATCTTAACTCAGGAGCAGTAGGAGTCTTGTGTGAAGAAGGTTGGCGTAAAACAAGGGAAGGATTGGTTCTTATACATTATCGTGTCTACTCGAGGTCTGAGGATTATTGCGACTGAAGGATGTAAAGGGAGAAATTCTTAACCCGTTCCAAAGGACTATTATGGATGGCAAATCTTGTGCATAATACAATTATGTGGCCAAGTCCAACGCCACGAAAGGGATAAATTTTCTTTTCTTTCTCCACAGTATCAAACCACCAAGGCGCTCATACAAAACATTCCCTTTTGATCCATTCCAATAAGCAAGGAGCTAACTTTAGTTGTCCCAGCACCACCACCACCAGCAGCAGCATCTCTATGTTATATAGTCGAGTGTAGTAGGAGTAGTGCCAGTGATTTAAAACGGAGAGAAAGAAACAGGGTCTTAAAGAGAGAGAGAAGGATAGTTAGGGTGGATGTGGATGTGATTGTGGGTAAGTAAGCTGGGTGGATGCTACGGACGGAGTTTCTCTTTAGAAGGAGCGGATATTGCATTTATCATCGCAATCCTGGAAATGAGAATGTTATGGGAAAGCCAAGAGGGACATCACAATACCTTTTTATATGCAGGGCAAATCACTTGGTCCTATATATCAGCTTCCTTCCATTCATCCTTCGCAATATTTCAGATACAATTGTTTTCAAAGAAATTAACGAATACCACTCAAATATTAGTCATCGGAAATGGATATTCAGCCAAGGAATCATCTCCTTGCCCCTGAATCACTGCGCTACAAAGCTTTTACGACAACAGGATGGACCTTTTATGCTTTCTCTCTCCCGACAGTCTTTCTCCTTTCCTGCGCCCACAATTTCTTAAACCCTTTCCGTCTTTTTCATTTCTGCCTCCACCTTACTTTGCATTGTTCCCACAAAAAGATAGCCCCATTCAGCACATAATTTTAGCTTAGACTTGCAATTGTGTACCTACGTGGAGGAACGCAATAATAAAGGAGACCAAATGGGCTCAGGAAAGAGTCCATATCGGAGGAAAGGAAGGCCGAGCCAATAAGATGAACATTTTAGCCATGAGCAACTATTTGTAATGCCAATAATACGTAACGCAGCTCCTCTTGTTCTTGATACCCATCCTGTTGGCTTCTTGTATTACCGTTACTCCTGACTGGACAGCATTTTCTTCACAAGGATCAGCACATTTCCTGAGATATGATATACTTGTCTTATTTAGATAAAAGGTTTCAAGTACCCTTCTTCTCGACTATTTGTACGTCTCGTTTTATTGACTGTCTCTCTGCAGCTCAATGGACATTGACCACTCTCTGATTTCCACTCCCGTTTCCAGCTTATGCTTTACACGACCAAACCAATCCAACTTTCTACAAACTTGGCCCATAACATGAAACTTTTTGACACATCCACATACACAATCAAACTATTTTATTAGTCGCCCTGTTCTCAATATTATTACTTTACTGTTCTGTTGTTAAAACTCCCCGAACTGCTTCACTCCAAGCCTTTTAAATGCATACGACCAGCACTAACAATCCCATTAACTTAATTAGATGCAATCTTTTGCTTTCAACAACCTTTTCCCCATGACACACACACATTCGGGACAAACTAGCACATCCTTCTCCAAAAACTGTACACTATTATAAATGCACATCTAAATCTGCCCTGACGTTTGCCTTATCACTTTCTCACTACTTTCTCGAAGAACATCAGTTATGTCTGCCTCACTATCGACGGGTGAATTACGAGTATTCCCAGGAGCAGCAAAGAAAGGTTTTGGAAATCGGATATGATATTTTAAAGTCAGTAATTTTGTATTCCTCACTTTGGTTGGTGAAAGTAACGTAACGGTGTGGCGGTGTAAGAAGAAGGAAGGGTTTCATTCTCAAGAATAAAATGAGACGTTAGGGACCACAGCAGATTTGAGGAAAATATCCATTTGTAGTATCACAGTCAATCTCCAATCTGAGCACAGGAAATAACGAAGAAAAAATGAGCGGATAAACATCCAAATGAAGAAGGCTTGAGCATAGAAGGGATTTCGAAGTCCCTTATCTCTCGATTACACGTCGCCAACAGCTTTTTCGTCATTTTGGCTTGCTTAATTTGAGGGAGACTTGACACGAGGAAAGGAAGAGAGTCTCGTATCACAAAACCAGTCCTAATTCCTAATCCCACTGAGTTCTTTCTTTTCTGTGTCTTGCCTGCCTTACTATTATTTTCACTGTCAAATTTCACACAGCCCGAATTTCCCCTTGAATTCCTACACACACTTTTTAGAATAAAACTCGCTTCATTTTCTCACAAATTCATGAAGCTACACATTTCAAGATCAGCTCTCGGTCTCTCTCTCTCTGTCTTTCACTAGGAAAGGGTGCAGCAGCAGTATACCTCGCTAGAAAAACAGTCAATAAAATACAATACTGTACCTTCAATATCCCAATTCGGTTTCAACGGGAGCTCCAAATGATGTTGGTAGCATTCAAGTTTGGAACTTTGGAATTCACAATTTTTAAACTTTTTATGCAGGCTAGGTCACTTGTATCGAACGTTCAATTTCACCGCATACAAAGAGACACACACTCAGTCTCAAAATGCACCTTCAACAATCCAAGAACTTTGTCCCCTGCCTTCTCATCTCCCACGGTGAATGACAAAGCCAATTGAGTGATACATTTGACTTTTTAAATCACATGAATTTCAATTCAACCACAAAATCATATTGAGGGTTATACATGAACGGTTGAAAGCACAGGAAGGTATTAAAAGCCCAGTGACTCGGAGGTGTCGTCTTGAACATGCAAAAGAGAAATAATAGACATTTGTCAACACTCTCCCACTAAAACAACTTCTTTATGACTCTAGACATTCCTTCATTCATGATTTACCTAACCACACAATAATTCTGATAACTCCAAGCTCCTTAACCTTGCACTGTGTGATGTCAGACTTTCCATGTGTACCTCATGTTTCACACACACAGAGTGAGTCTCATTTAGATGACGAATGATGGCCTCTCACACTCACACTGCATACACTCATAAACTGTGTTTAGATGTTAGTTCAATACTTCTTAAAACAACACACAGTTTATTGCAACCACTTACTACATATCCACACATAGTTTAAGTCGAATTTTAAGCTAAGCTTCGTCAATTTGCTCATCCAACAATTTAAAAAACGTGTGTTTGTGTATGAGTAGGTTTCTCATATTCACTAGAGATGAATAATGACAGGGTGAAATTGAATACAGAGAATGCGAGAAAATATCTCGAGAGCAAACAACATTGTAACATGCAACGTATGTAGAATATGCGCTTAATTGCATTCTTATTTACTGGATGTATCCTATTTCATTTGGAGTGTTGTGTAATAATGGTGAGGATAATTACTGTGAAAGTATAAACAAATTGGGGTATTTGGAGAGACGGTTAGAAGGGTGCGGATTGTGGAGGAATGGAAGAAGCGGACGAAGGTGGCAGGTGAAAGTATCCCTGCAAATGAAAGCGTCAACTTCCGCTCATGAATAAAGCAAATTTGTGTACGAGGCGATCAGATCAGAGGTTCCTGAATGAAATAAGAATTGAGACAGAGAAAGGAGTGGATCTTGAGCAAGAACTGACTGAGCTGAAAAGATGGATGGAGCCTCCTCGAGTTACAGGCTTCCTAAGTCATTGTATCCAAGTAAACTAAGTTGTAGATCAGACTTGCAACAGTTGCATTTATTTTGGAGGCAAGACATTTCCCTTTAACCTTCGCAATATATATGGGCATAATCTGTAATCAAATTTAGTACAATTGTCTTATTGCAGCCATTCTTCTAGAATTTTATGGCGTGGAAAAGAAGATATAGAGTTTATTTTGTGAAACACTCGAAAGGGAGAACGATATTTTAAAAAGAGGATACACACCAACGAGACTCTTCTCCTTTTCTCTTCGAATACACACAAATAGCATAATAATACCCGAGTTGTGTGCAGGACTGTCGACTTGAAGCGAGAAACTTTGATCGACTTTCGTGTAATAGCGGATGTTTCAACGGATTTGAAACTCTCTCTCTCGAGCGTCTTACGCCTAAGAGAGGCACAACTTCATTTTTACACTCAGGAAACGAGTTCTATGCACCTCTCTCGATACGAAGTCACTTCCTCTCCGAATCAAATACCTTTTTCTCCAGAATTGCTCTCCTTCTGGCCCGGAACAATATTTCTCCATAAACCACTTACACTCTGCATAAATAAATAGTATCCATTAGAATAGGAAGAGAGAGGCTGTGGGAGAGGAGCGGGCCGGAAACCTGAGAAATCCTCAGGTGGGCACAACTTTGGGCTTGTCAAGTCATTATGTCAAACATTTTAGCGAAATCGACTCGTTAGTCTCCCTCGGTTGTCCGTGGTAGGCACTAATGACAGTGCAAAAGAAGTCTCACTTGGAACTTACGGGCTGAGACTATATCCTCATGACTCAGGACACACTGACAGGCCTACAGTCGTCCTCCCTAATGCAAGAGGCTAAGAGTTAAGAGGAAAGATGAAATGGGTCGCAACTCTAATGTAGGCTATATGGATACAAAGTTCTTTGAAGTGCTTCATCTATTCTTCTGGCATAAATTGGCGAAGAAACGAGACAGAAGAATCCTCAAAGCTGCTCAGATTTAAAAAGCTTTGCTTTTTCTGGGATCAACTTAAACAGTCTACTACTCAAAAGTTCACGACGAACATTATAGAGTCGGAGAGGTTTATGTAGAATGGGGTATAAAAGAGGTTATTTTTTGGATGATTCAGCTTTCAAAAGTTTTTCTTACATCTCAACTTATTTCAATGAGCCACTATCTCAGAAGAATACCGTATGCGAGTTCTCTCCTCGCACAACGCACACATCCAACAATCACGGACTACTGAATCACACACACTTTCTTGCCTCTCCACAACTATTGTACACTGCAGGATGGAAGATGCAGCAGAGGGGCAAATGGGCCTGTTTTTGTTTGGATCAATCACTACACTACTACTACCGTAGAGATACTTCCCATTGTGCATCATCTCCGATGCAATAAATACATCCACCTGAGTCAATAGTATTTCCGTCGCGTTCGCAGGAATTGCTGCGGTGGAGGCCCGAAGCATCTACGGATTTGCTGAGCATGTAAAAATGGTATTTATGGAATCGGAGACGTGGGACGAAATGAATCTACCTGAATGGTAAATGATGATCCAAAGTGCTAATGGGTGGGTGCTTCTACAACATAGTCAGATATATACAAAAATGGTAAAATTGAACATTATCATAAATCAAAATATTTCTCTGTCAGTGACACAACGGTTTGTAGCCGAGAAGGCATTGAAAATGGGTTTTGGAAATTACTTAAACTCGTAACGACAACTGTCGCAAAATTTATTAGCTCATAAGATCCCAGTTCGACGCCCATTTGAGGCCCAACCGATAGAACAAGACCGACAATCTCTGTACAATACCGAAATGAGTTGAGAACCCCGAGAGAGCTGGAGAAAATAATATGTAAGTTGCTTTTGCTTGCTGCTCCGCTACCCCTTTCACCATCATTGACAAGGATATCATTCCCACAGAGATATATATCACTTTTTCGATTTAAAACAATACCTGAGACTTCCTTCCGATTCCTCCATTTTTGTCGCACTCTCTGTTTCGACTTCACCGCTACTCTCCCAATAAGCTCACATCTATCCGTTTTTGTACATGCATGATTGTTATTGATGAGGGTATAACCATCTTTCCAGTCATAATCCTCCATCTTTATGAACCATCTACCCAGGCATTTCATTCCTCTCCCCGATGGGACTCCGAAGATGCGTATCCACACAGCCAAAACCCACAGTGTACTTCTGTACAACCGTAATAAACCTAACAACTTGTAGCTCTCAATCCCACAACAAGTCACACAGAGATATAGATAGTCGAGTGGGAGAGAACTGTGGCCTGGGTAGGAAGCGGAAATGCTCTGAGTAACTCACATTTCTTAGGACATCCTCATAATAACAGGATAGAGACTTGTTTTGAAACTTATACGGGTAACAGACATAAACAGACACACAGTAAATGTCCACACTCTCTGTGTTTGGGGACTATTTTCCGGTGTCTGGTTTCTTCCACGCTGGGAAAATATAATTCACAAGACGACTTGAGACAAACTACACTCTCCCACTCGGCTCTTTCATTCCTTAAGTTCATTTCTCAGATGGACATTTCTCCCAGTTCTCACGGAATAATAATCACACATGCACTTTTCCAGCTTCTTCCTAACCTCATCAAACACGGCCTTCCGGTGCATAAGAAAAGATTGGAATTTCTATAAACAAAAATAACATCATCGCCTTTTAAATGCGTGTCATTCTATTTTTGTCCCTTCCTAATTCATTAAGTCATTTAGTTAGAAATCACAATTTACAAGAACCGAAACAGCTAATCTAAAAATTTCCCGTCATCATAAGCAGTAGAAAATCTTGTTTCTGACACCGAGACATAACATTGCACATGCATAAGCATCAAAGCATCTCACTCGTTCTAGAAGTAGATCGACAACACCATCAAACAGAAATGACATAACTTAGCAGGAATAACCTTCGTGTTCTATCTGTCTTCAAGAAACAATGGTTGTAACTTAATACCGCGTGCCGTGATAACTTCTCATATTAAACTCAGGCTATTCTCGTTGTGCTGACCGCACTATTAGATAATTTCATATGAAAATAGAACTGTGGGAAATGTTGGTGCTCACTTTAGACAACCAAGCCTATCGGAAGTAAATTGGGCTGTTGTTGAAAACAGGATCTTATCATTAATTATTCCAACACGTTCATATAATATTCTTGTTCTAATCTAAATTTTTATCACCATCAAAAGAATTAAAAAATTTGTGTGGAAATTTAAATTATTACTGTACAAACAGAAACACCGTTTGAATTGTTTCAAATTTGGATTCAGATGGTAAAGCGCAAATGTAGTAGAGCCTGAGAATAAAGTGACACATAAATGGTCAATATAATGGCCAAGTTTATATTCTGTGTATTTTTCCTCTTACTGAACATAATACAACTTATATGAACGAATGAACAAATGTAGTAGTTAATAATAGTGAAGATCATAAAAACCGTAACGCTTGAGGTGATCATTCAAAACGAAACCACTGGATGTAACGTTGAGTGAATAATGTGTAGGGATTTATGGTGGAGAAATAAATGTATATTTTTGCCACTTCCCTCAAGAGAATCGCACAGAAAGTAATTACATGGGTAATTTGTGCGACTTGTTTTCCCAAAATGTCAATGCATTCAATATTCGCACGGAGTGAGTGTTTAATTTGACCACAATTCGAAAGAAATCGTAGTTAGCACAGACCATTTGCTGCCAAAAATACACATTTCCACCGCATTTCCACTTATAGGGTGGGAAATCAAGGAACTCATGCTTGTCAACTTGAAACCCCACTTGAAGAGATATTGACAAACCCAGACTTACTTTGTTTAGCAGTTCACAAGTCTTTTATATGTTTTACGCTCAAATAAGAATCGCAGAAAATAGGATGACGGTAATCATGCATGCTTTGTAAGCAGCTGCACCACTCGCTTCGCATCTTTACATTCTCCTAAAGAAATAAGGAGAGAATACATTTTTGAAAGCCTCAGAGTTAATTTTGGTCCTACATCTCCTCAGCTATCTACATTATCATCACTGTTATTACACAACAAGACAACCACATTTAATGCTTTCATTGGCACCACAAACTAACACCTTTTTGCGTCCGTGAGTGGTTGGTGTCATCACGTTTGATGGAAATGAATTAGAAAGATTAAGAGGAATGACACTGAGCTCTCTCTCCCTACATCTCCTACCGGATGCACCTCGCCGATGGCTTACCAACAAACAACCTATTTGTACCTTTCTAATGTTTGCTTTTCCTCTCGTTTGTCATAATCAGGCTATTCCTAGTAATTAAACATTAGGACGTGACAAATGTCCGCATCCCAAAAGGAAGATGGTGCTCAACTCAAAGTTTTCCTCGCCACCTAATATTCACCTATTTGGCACACATGAAATGTTGAGATCATATTGTAAGCGTCTACTCAAAAGAACGCCCACTTATTGTGGATAACTTATAGCTTTGAAGATTCTCAGCCACCTCACCGACGAAGAATCCGGCCTAACTTACTTACAGACTATTTATGGAATTTAAGATACATAGAGAATGGCGTGTTGTTGATCTGCACGTATGAGAATCTAGCTGAATGGAGTGGATGAGTGGAGACCGGAACAGGAGAAGGTGACAAAAGGGATAGTTCGTATTAATGGGAACTCTGTCATAGGGGCTGCGTGAATATCGAAAATGCTTGAAAGGTCACTACCGGATCCGGGTCAGGATTACACTTCTACTCGAAGAAAGAAATACCAAGCCACCTTTGTGACTCAAATTTGATACACAAATATGATCCTCTTGCTTTAAACCGTCATTAAGCACTACTAAATGACTCCGTAACTTTGCTAATGGTCAGCATGACATATCAAGTAAATGTCATGGGGATAGGTATGTTGTAAACAATGCAGTACGAGGACAAAAGCATGACATTCTCTGTTTCAATATCACTCACAGTAGTTATGCCTATCCTCTCCTTTCCCCTTCCTCGCCAAGGAAAATATCTCGTTCCGGTTTCCTTTCCGTGGCTCCTGACCCTTAATAAAGTGTCTTTGCATCTTAGACAGCTTTCCTCGGGTGACACTACGAAATATCACTTGTATTTTGCCATCACTATTTTTCCATCCCTTCCTTATCGCCTGTAGTACGCACCAAGAACTAACAATATGAACTTTATCAATCTGACCTGAACTTTGTACAAAATCCTTCAGTCACACCACTGCTCCTTATTCTCGGTGCGAGAGGTAATGTCAGACACACACACATAGGCAGGCAGGTTGACTTCATAGGAAACGAAATTCATACACGATGTTTGATCATTCCTCACCACATCCTTATAAGCTCCAGTGTGAAAATCAGATATTCATTCTGAATCGTTTTCATATATCCTCAGAAGCCCAAAATGTACTGATGAATGGTAGAATCAACTTTTTGAAAATGAATGTATGAAAAACCTGTCGAAATTGAAAACAGAAGATGGACTACTCCTCCATTTGAGTGGTCGATTGGGAGGGTGGATAGTTGCGGAGTGGAATCCGATAAAATGTTCTCGCAGTAGCGAATGTAGAGACCCTCCAGTTGCCAGTTCAATTTGACAGGATCTTTGTCTATTGCTGTTTCAGCATTGTTATCGGAAAAGTCATGTCACATGAGGAGAGAAATGCATGAATCTGCAACTCTTTCCACCTCTACGTCTTTTTCTCTCGCATATTTATTGCATCAGTAAAAAATGCATCAAATACAGAACAAAATGCATGACTTCTATCAACAGAATTGACAACTTTCTTCCCCTCTGTTCCTACATGCTTACACGTTGTGCTAGAAAAACTCTTCATTGCTCAAGTTGTCTCTATGATATTGAGAACTAATGATACAAAAGTTGTCACCCAGGATTAACGTGTCAATACTCCAGTTTATTTCTGAATCAAACGTCACTTTTCTCACACCTCTCACGTTATGATCTATAATGTAGCCAATCTACACTCACTTTTTGAGTTGTCTAAATCAAGCCAGCGAGGACGTGGATACGAAATCGCAACAACAAGCAATACTTGGGACAAATACCGAGTAAATAACACTGCAAACAGTTCAATTCTCAACTGCATGAATGAACTAGAAAATTTTAATTTTGATGATATGATTAATTGTATACGATAGGATTTGTTACTCCGGACAATCAAAGAGCTCCTTCTACGTGTTTCATCGACCGAGGTAGATTTATTCGTGTGGATGTTGTCTTTATTTAAATATTTTTAGAACGTAGCAAGCCTAAGGATATTGATTTCGCTGATGAGTGTTTCCATCAGGATTATTTATGCGACGAAACAAATCCAGTGAAGAAGTCGCAAGAATAATCGTTAACTTGCATTATGTTACGAGGAGTGAATGCACAGTCAACAGGAATTGCTGTTAATCGTACAAGTTGAGAACATTTCTATACAGATGTAAAACATATCATACAGAAATGTAGATTTGTGCCACTTTTCGTCTTCCCTCAAACTCTGATTGGAATCCTTGACAAGATAGATAAATACGTATATTCCCATTTAATCTCCATTCTAACGTGCAGATTTATTCATGCGATAAAACATTTTCTCGTTTTTGCGGAGCGAAATGTGCTAATTAACATCGAGATTTCACAAAGTTTGGGTGTTGTCTGAGTGTGGGATAATTTAGTCGGGACCTTGTTTAATCCTCATCTTGTTTGCTCACAGAGTGAGATGGTGGAGTGTGAATTTATTTGCGGCATATCCAATTACAAAGCATAAAATCGAAGACAGAATGAAGAGGTTAATGTCATTAATTAGATTGGTTCAACATGAAAGTAGGTGTGTGGGATGAGCTTTGCCAAAATAGTGGAAGGTTGGAGGGGCAATTTTACAGTTTTGCGGAGATGCAGAGGATATAATAAGGAAGTAGTGGATGGATGTAGTGGATGGATAGGAGAAGGAAGGGGTGTAATTATTCAGATGTAGTAATAATGAGTGCGGATTCATATCGACGGGCAACTGAGCGAGGAGGGAGGGCAAGGTAAAAGTAAAAATATGAATTATAGGAGGACGGATTTAAAGATATGGAGCAAGTTTTAGTGGAGGGATCGAGGTGTGAAATCGGGAGAGAGTTTATGAAACAAGTTGATGGAACGTGCCTCTTGTGACGCGTCACTAAGTTCTATTATAATATTAATGCTAACTCCCAACGACACATTACAAAACACAAATAAGCTGCACACAAATTATCGAAGTCAGTGAATGGTGAACGGCAATTTCTCATCGTGAAACAGTCATGCATACCTTTACAGTCCTTTTTCTTCCTCCTTTCATCAAAATCCACACCAGACAGAATGAACCGAGGCTGATGATGAGGATGATGATGTGCTGAGCAAACATTCTGCATGATGATACTAATTTAACCGTATAATGGAAGACACATCCCTCTCGCACCTTTAAATGCATTAGTTTCGGTCCTAATGAGGTGATCCCACCTAGTTGCCTAATGCTCCTTCTCATGCAACAATCAAACACCAACACCTTTCCTCTGATTTGCTACTTCATCTGTATTATGTCTCTGTACACACACGTCCACACAATATTTCCACCCATATCATTATTATTGCTTGCAAACATCGGTTTCCGCAGTCCTCCCTTCAACTCGACTGAATAAATCTCTACCTGGAATCACCAGCTTCATGTTTTAATCGTACTTAGATTCATCCCGTAATTCATATATTAACTAATCTCTCCTGCGGTCAGTGCATGAATGTCTGCATGAATTCTTCTCGCTGCCAAAACCCACCCTTCTATCCAATAAAAACCCTCATTTTATGAGAATTTCCTCCTATCGCAGAATTATCTCGATTAAGTGCTGTTCGAAGTAGATTCTAAAGTCAATTCCCGTAGTCCACAGGAGTAAATGATCTTCAGACGAATGAAATCATGTACTCGTATAGGTTTCTAACAGGTAATGTCTTATCATTTATAGCCTGGTTATCTGAATAGTCAAGCTAATTAAACTTTTGATTGTTAAAAACCGGATCACTTCTACGATTATAATTGCTCGCGTTACATTTATACAGCTTATTTTAAAGGTGAGTCTGGGGTTTTCTTTTAAATTGTAGTAAAGTTGTGGGCGTAAAACAAACAGAGAGATATATGCGATGTCAAAATAAAAATGAGCGTTACTCAACTCACGGGATGTTCATGAAGGGCGATGAAACGATGATTGTCTAAATGATAGAGCTACCTGCTTCATCTCGGGGAGAAGATGGAGAGGTTGATAGCACGCAGCCTTGTGAAAGAAGTGGCATTTATATGGCAGGGCATTAGACAAGGAGTTGTATATAAACTTTGTGTGTATGGCTGTGATATGATTTAAAACCATGTTGTTGAACTGTAAATAGGAAACCTGACAGAGATAAAAGTATGATGAATTGAGAGATTTTGTTTTGGAAATCCTACGTAATGTTGTAGAGGAGCCAGTGTTTCAAAAAGTCGGAAGAATAGAAATCATCGCATGAAAAATACATCAACCAACCACCTATATAGAGTAGCATCAGTCATCCCAAGAAAAATAGGGAATTCAGTGCAGACAGATGTAAGATGAGGAACTCAGGAAACCCCCACGTTTATTCTTACAAATCATATTTCTTCCCGGAAAAGAGGCTTCTGAAAGTTCGAAGCAATGCAGTGTCATCAAAGCGTGTGTGTGTGTATATCCAACATTCTCTCAGTCGTGGCAGAAATATTATTATTGAGTATTGACTCCGAAGCGAAGAGAGAGACTACTTTTTGGTTGGTTGGTATTAAGCAAACCCGTACACTAAGGAGAAATCAGACGCTTCAATAAAACTGAGTGTCCAAGAGGAACTGAAGGATTGAAACCCCGTAAACCAACAAAAGATGCAAATGGTAGAATGCAAATTTCTGATCGCGTCTATTCTCCAAGGAAGGAGAGATGAAAAAGGTAACTTTATTCAGCTTGAAAGGACGGACAACACGGGAAGACGGTGGAACTGGACGTGGAATATAAAAAGATTCTCCACGGAAAAGTGGATGGAAGAGGATTTGACTGTTTGGCTCTGTAAACAAAGTCCAATCTTGTGTGTGAACGACATATTCAACATTTCACACCGGCGTTTACTTAAGACTCTCTCAAGTGTCTCTATATATGTTGTCTAAAATATTGTGACCATCTGTCTCCCACTATATTCTCCGTGGACATCTCACATTTCTCTCGAAGAAATGTCTTGAATGTTAAGGGACCCATAAAGAGCAAAATGCACACACACCCAAGGCGTCCACTGCTATTCCTCAGACTCCCACTTTAACACACAGTCAATGATAACATGAATGAATTACAATATATTAAGGTTTTTTACTGGGAGGTTAATGCTACTGCTGATCGATGCAAGAGGAGCTCCATTGCCACCTTTTTAAGCAAAATAAAGGAGAAAGCATTAGGAGCGAAACAATGAGAACTGCTAACTCCAATTGTGTTCCTGACAAGTGTTGATGATATAGTTAAGCTGTGTGAATGAATATGGATTATTTGTTTGTGAGGAAGGTTGATAAGGTGTCTGTCTGCGTGTCCCTTCTCTCCTGGATTGTCTGGATACAAAATGTGTTCTGGCTTCACTTGTCTAACCACTGCTGCTGCTGCTGCTGCTATAGTTCATTATAGTTGCTGGAGCTACTGCACATTCATTCACGTATTTCGGTGGATATGAAATGTTGTTGCACGAATGGAGAGTAAAAATAAGCAAGGAGGCTTAAAGGAAGAGAGAGAGGGGAAGGAAGGCTACTAGTTAGTGCATCTCGTATAAACGGGACTCCTTGGAAGTTCGAAGGGGATTTTGGTGATGGGAAACAGAGCGACTTTGAAATTGGGATTTGTTGTCGTATTGTTTGTTTGGTTGGGAGAGAATAAAAAAAGTAGGAACGAGTATGGACAGATGAGAAGTCGCATTTGCATCTGCAGCAGTACTAAGTGAAAAGCAGAGGCTCTTTGCTCAGCATTTATTTACACAAACAGATTTCTCCCTGTGTTTACAAGGAGGAGATAGGGTTCCGGGAAAATATTTCTCTCACAGAACGGAGCTGTAAAGATAAACAAGCTGCAACTAAAGTTTACCATGAAGCTACACAATAATACACATGGAACACTGATGAACTAACACACATTGCATTCGTTAAAAATACTTTCCAATGATGGCCTATGTGTGTGTGTGTGTGTGTATGATTTTAAGCTGGAAATGAATGTGTGCCTCGCATCAAAGACATATGAGACACAAGGAGATGTGAGTAATAATAAGGCCATTAAACGAGAAATAACAAAAGATCGTGAGCATCCTCACTCACTTTCTTACGTCTACTGCCCGCATATCACTTTGCATTACAACTGCTGACGGACGGGTTTTCTTTTAAAACTTCTTCGGAGTTGTGTTGTACGAGACAGTCAACCAATAATTTATAGGACAAGGTAGACTCTCTTGTGTGTGTGTATGTGGGAGGAAATAAAAAGACACACGAGTCAGTGAGAAGACGTAAAAGAAGGAGGTAAGTTTCAGTAGTTTTTGAAGGAGAGACTATCCGTATCATCCAATTCATCGAAGAAAACATTTGTATCACCTTCATCTGTAACCGTCTGTCTGTGTTGGGGTTAGATAGCCATGAGTAGTCGGAGGAGGTGGTGGTGGTGGTGGTGGAAGAAGGAAGGAGAGAAAGGCAAAAGAAATAAATGGAGTACAAGTGGATAAAGATTGGATGAGCCAGTTAAAGTCAACCTCAAATTGACAGACAAGTAGAAAGGACAAAAAGTGGATTGTGTATAACATTCAGAATTTGATTGTAGGACGGAGGAATGCTGGAGATTTAAGTAGAGGTTCATGTGAGGGTCACCAAGACGGCGTTCGTTTTCTCCGAGAATAATCTGTACAATCGGGGGACTTGTGCGTCTGATGTGATGACGGAAAGTCTGATTAAGCTCTCTCAGAGACACTTTCTCTTTATAGTGCCATCGTTATCTTCCATCAGTGATCTTGTGGTTTATTTTTTTCGCAAAATCAGCAAACAGTTTACTCCAACAAATAATGCTCACTCCCATTATCAAAGCTACCCCAAATGACTACACGCTGCAATAATTTACAGATGCTTCCTTCCATTGATTCCTTTCTCTTTCTATCTTGTCCTACCTTTTGCCCACTCTCTCTCTATACTTACAACTCTCACTCTATTTTGTTCAGATAGTTTTTTATTTTATCAAGTTGCCTTGTAAATCCCTTCGGCTAACTTCTCCACTTTTCCTGTGACTCATGGAGACTTTATTGCCTCAAAGTAACGCTGGGATTTACTATGTTCCTGGCATTTGTACTTACATTTATCGCGAGTCAACTTTAAGTATCCGGGTTTGGCATATTCATTGCCAGTTTCCTAGTTAAATAATACAAACTAAGGTATCTCCTAGAAGAAAGCTCCCATCCTTTGAAAGTTACTACCATCGTAGCTTCACCACGATAACAGGAATATGAATATATACATATTATATAGACCTACCGAGGTCTCACACGGTAAGCAACAGTTAAATAGGCGAGTACAGATGATCTCTACTTTAACCTCATGTTGGTATATATGCTCAGGTACAAGTATAAAGTGAAACTGAAGAATAATTACCTTATCAGGGCCACATAAATCAGGAAACCGGCATGGCTTAGCTGATTGAGGAGCACTTAAAACTTGGAAGAAAGGGTTCAGGCGGAAGAAAGTCCGTGAGTCAGTAGTTGTGGGTCAAGGGAAAGTCTTTTCCAGCTGAGATGATTGACCACATGCAGTTGTGGAGTGTCGCGTGGCTTTTTATCCGAGAAGGCCGTAGAAATGTGCCGGTGCTGATGATGATGAGAGGAGTGAGTTGTACAGAGTCGGACACAGGATGGTTGAGAATGAATGGACTGGTACGAACGGAGTGAGTGAGGGAGAGATTGAGTAACTTGGCAAGTTGATCTTTAGAAGACGAGGGTTGATGATAAGCCGGGGCCAAGAGCGATGGGATTGTTTAGATGGAAGTGTGTTGATTGCAATTAGTAGTGTGTGTGTATGTGAGACTCTGGAAGGAAGGGGCTCTCTCTCGCCTTGTTGTTCTTAGGGAAGTTGTGGAGAATGGTTGTTGGCAGTCTGAAAACAGATTGAGGAATGAAGCAATCTGGAAGTTGGAAGAAGTTAGGAAGGAGCACATAATAAACAAAAATAATACGGCTCTACTCTTTTCCACTCTTTGCTTTAATTGCCACACAGAGCATATCGATCGTTCGTCAAACATTTGCCTCGTAATCTCGCTGCATACGGGAACGTGAAGAAGGACCATTATTCAATAGGACATGGTAATACTAATCAAAGCAATAAGCACACAAAATGTGAAACAAAGCAAGGAGATATGTGGCATTTCTCCCAACAACCAACACTCTCTCTCTACACACTAACCGTTACTGCAATTCTACTACAAGTGCTCCTACTACTACGGCTACTACTGCTCCTACCGTGAGCGATAACATTTATATTGTCGTTGCAGCATGAAGTTTGTCTAAAAATGTTTTCCTAATCGATTCATTCTCTCTTCCTTGCCTACCCTTCAACTAAATTAAAACTTTGACGAGCCCAGCACTTCGTCTGCTCCTCACTAAACTGGGCACACCATTCTCTCTCTCTCCCTTAATGTTATTGTTGCCAACACATTGCCAACACTTGAGTTTGTTCTAGTCAAAAAATAAAGCCTAAACACTAACTAACTCAAAACCAACAGAGAGAGAGAGAGAGACTTCTTCGTTTTTACTAACTAACCGAGGAATGATGGAAAGTGGATCTCACACATATGAAAGACTTTTGTGTGTGTGTGTGTCTTCCCGTTGCTTTTACCTCATCTCACCCCTTTTCATTTTGTGTGTCTCACAATAAACAAACAGCAGAGACTCGTTGTTTATACTTAATCTCTCCTTTAACTCATACCTTATTCCCTCGTTGTTATTAGTCACAGAATAACAACATCAAAAATTTGCTTGGGGTGTGTCACCCTCTGAACAATGTGGACGAGAGATGTATTTAGGGTGTGGAAATCTCCTTCTACTTATACAGATGACTTTTTGGACCTCAAGCGAAGCAGGAGAGATGAGCGAGAGAGAGAGATTCATTATTGCTCACATGAAAAATCATTCCAGTGATTGTGTGTGAGTGTAACAACAGCTATTTTCTACTTTCATACTTTCATCATCACAACAGGAAAGGGAATTGGGACTTAATTTAATGAGCAAAAAGCATCCATCCCTAAGTTTGAATGCATTAATTGTAATTTTACAACTTTCATGTTCCCTGCATTAAAGAAGTTGTAGGCGCGTGGTCGAGAGCAAGTTTGACAGGAGAGAGAGGAGAGACGATTAAACGAGGCTACCTATAAACTTGTGTAAAGTGTGTGCGTACCTAAACTCTAAAAAGTGTGTCTTCTATTCCCTCACAGATATCCCCTATCACCAGAATTATTTGCGTTGTTAATGTAATAAGGAAAACTCTTTCCCCACAATAAAAGAAGAGTCATCAAAAACCAAAGTAATTAAAACGAAACATTATAAAATCCGTATTTCTTATTCTTCTCCACCCCAATTGGCTTGTTTCCCTCGAGGATCCCAAGAATGTTATTATTATTATTATGGATTATAAAATTATAGCAGAGTGGTGGTTCCTTCCTAGTTGAAAGTCTCCTCTTCCCTTCAAGCGCCTTTTACATTCCGAACAATAAGTGTGTAACATGAGGAACGTCTCTTTCCCTTCCCATAGTGCGTTATTTTATTCTTATGAAGAAATCCAATGAATGAAACTTCCTTCTGTATTTGAGAGCCAGAGGAACATTGAGACAGACAGCAGCAGCACAGACAGCATTTATTTATGACGGGTGAATCTTCCAGAAGGATACCACCGTGTATCTGTAGTGTGAGGTGGTTGGGCTTGTAATACTTACGTAATATGTGAGGAGGAACAAGACCACCACCACCACCACCACCAAGAAGAACACAGGATGACAGTAAACGGTGAGAAATTATTATTTAGTGGGACACAAGACACAGACTCCCTAGAGCGTTACTTGTTCTCCTATTATGAACAAGTAAAGACGTTAACCGCATCTGCTTTCATTTATTTGTCCATCCATGTAAGGCTATTGCTGTAGTTTATTCTATTTATAGTAACTTTCACTTGTCTCCAACTTTTACTCGAGGTCTTATTAAGGCTTATACTCACTCCCGTAGTCCCGTATCATAACACATCCATCCATACACACCAATACCACCACTTGCACCAAAGTACAAAGTACAAGTGTAAAATAGACTTGGGAATCATTTCTTAATCCAGTAATTTTGGGTTTCACACACACAACAACAGAAACACACATACACCCCACAATTGGCCTGGGCAATGTGGGAAACTTTATTTGTACTTGAAAAAGAGAAATGCGTACGTGGGGCATTAGAGAAAGAACGAAAGAAGTTTCCAAAAATAAAGCCTATGTTCAACACACACCAACTTTCTCCTTTCCACCAGAGGGACAAACGCTTTCTTTCTCCTTCTTCAACCTCATTGGAATGCCAGGCATGTTTGCAATATCCAGAAAAACTCTCAGGTATAAAACACCCCACTGTACATTCATAATTAAGCACTTTTAAGCATTCATACATCTTCTTACAATATATTATTTTGAGGCATCCTTTTTCCCACTGAGACTGCCAGGTTAAAGTGACAGTGCTCATTTCAAGCTCATGATGTGTTACAACTCACTTCAGGTAGTTGAGCATCAGCAAAGGACCATTTAATTCTTAACGCGTGTGTCTTACCTTTAATACCAACAGTATGTGTTTGTAGTTGTAGTGTAAGTTCAAACGTAGATTTTTTGGTTATTGGAGATTCTGTGAGAGGATTAGCATTAGGATTGTTCGATTTACGTGGAAAATGGATTTGGTGACGATTGAGAGTCGGAATTGAAGAGACACACCTTGAAGGTTGAAAGGATTTGTGTGCCTGAGAGGTGAAGAGATTTTGGGTGAGAGTGTTCAAGGAAAGTTTGTGGTGAAAGCTCCGCTAAGTTCCTTGCTAAGCTTGTGTGCCCTCTATGCAACTGAAGGAGATGTACTCATTGTCTCTTACGAAAAACCATTGTGAATTTATCAAACTGAATTCCATTTCTGATACTGATATGAATGTTTGGTGACTGTTGATTGTGTTAATGGCGATAGATGAATTTTAGCTTGTTCACAACAAATTCCATTCATTCATTCTTTATTCACATAAAAATAAAAATATACACGCAGGACAGCATCATGCAACTTTATCCAGTTCGCCTGATTACCCTCTGCATGCTTGATGGATAATAATATCGAGTCGTTCACTAAATTACAAACTTACAACTACAACACATAACAGGTTCCGTTAAGTAATTGTGAATAATTAATAGATTTTGAGAATTTGCGAATGTTCGCATTTCGTAGATGAATTCGCATCGTGAGAGTTCAACGTGTCATATTATCTCACACTTCGTTTTGCACTCATCTTTGGTGACGTAGTTATTGGCGTTCCCCAGACAGCCGCTGTAGAGAAACGGTCTACAGCGTTTCATAACCGTGTCGTAATAATATCTCACGACCTCATCGTCACAAGGACCGGGACTGTTTCCGAGTAAACAGGAGTCAGGGAGTTTCTTAGCTGGTTGGTCTTCCAGTCCGCTGCTGCCTGGAAGAGTTATCCTCTGAGCAAGTGACACTGACGGAGACCCTTCGTGAGAAATGGAAGAATTGAAGGGACTACTGTTCGCTGTTTCTCCTTTTGGAGCTCCACATGAGGAGGCGCAATCCTCTTCTGATAAGAAGTTATTGGAGTTCCCCTGACATCCTCCGTATATGAAAGGACTTGATGGGAAACAGTTTCATTCGTTAGTTTATTCATTTAAAAATATAATCTATGCAAACACTTACCGGCATTTTCCTATGTTGGAGTCGAAGAAGTATCGAAGATCGTCGTTTCTGCAGGGTCCGGTGTCCTTGGAAAGTGTGCAGGGATTGTGGAGTCCAGGATGAGGTTGACCGACAGATTCACTCGGGTATTGTTGGATTGCGGAAGGAGAAAACCCAAACGAGCTATCTGGGGAATACTGCAGAGGACTATTGCTTTGTGCAAACCCTATGGATGGGTTACTAAATGAGGGAATAGATTGGAACGGATCGCTGGAAGTGCCAAATGGTTCACTGAGGACGTTGCAACTTTGCGTAGGTCGAGCTTCACACGTCAAGGGAGTCTCACAGGCCCAGCATAGCGAGTCGAAAATTGTGTAATCCACTGGATCACTGGCGCTACTTGCAGATCCGTAACTGATTTTAACTCTCAATAGCGCCCTGGAGGAAGGAGGTTATCAATCAGCTGAGTTGGTATCTTTACATGTTCAATTAGCATGGAGGACGAACTGCCAGACACAAACGGCCTACCTTGTTTTCTCCAAGCCTTCTCCTGGAATATAAAAGGACGCTATCTTTGCGTCGTGAATGGGAAGATCTGGGACGTCGCATATTATCGATTGATACGTCAACAGCTTTCCACCTGTGGTCAAAGTGTTTGACAGTGTTGGGATGGATTTCACACTGTTCGTCTGCAAATAATCACGCATGAGATGTTATACTCTTCAAATTAATCGAGGCGCTGTTGTTTTAGAAACAATTGAAAACACTTACTCTGTAAATATCGAAGTGGCATTTGATAGAACTCTCTTCTGCAAATCTTTCTCCCCAAACGATTACTTCACTGCACGCTTTACTTCTTATATCACAAGTGCTTTTAAATCCTAGTCCAGTGAGCTTCGGTGGTACACTAAGGCTAACAGAGCAGTCTGCTCCAGCAGAACCTTTGCGGCATCGACAAACACCTTGAAACATGAAACTTATTAGTTTCTAGCTTTTGGAATCAAGAATAAAAAGATAAGGCCTAAAGTTACCATGTTCGCACACTCCAGAATCACTGCAATTATTTAAGCAAAGACTGGACAGGATTCCTAACGGTGGTGTCCCATGCTGTCTTCCCAATTGAGGTTCCCAAGTAGTCAGGTTGTGATAAACTTGAAACTTGCAGTCCAACCTCAATTCCTCTAAAATGTCGAGAGTCCACAGTGTTGATTTAGTATACTGAAAATTCAAAAGAATCCTTAGTAACACATTGATCAAATAAGAGGACAACAACTCGCCTAAATATCTTCCTACTTCCTACCATAATTTCTTCCTTGCAGTATTTAATGTGACCCTCTACGTCAACATGAGCAATGTCTCTGCACAGTTTAGTAACTGGCATTCCTTCAATCATTCCTCTACAGTAGACTTCTGCTGCATCTTCAGTTACTCCTTCTTTCGTGTCCAGATTCAAACGCAATCCTGACTGAGCAAAAAACACTGGCTGCAAAGTAGCCGTCGTGGCTTCTGTTCCGAACTCATTTCCTTCGTAAATGAAGTCCTCTTCGGATAACAAGTCAATTAGTTGGGTTGTGATGTCCACTCCGCGGGGATCTACGCAAGGAGACGTGGTACATTTGTTAGCTTCTGCCTCTTCTTCTGTTTGCTCTGTTTCTTGAGGAGTGTAATCTTGGTATGGAGATTCATAACCCGATTTAGCCTTTGGCCGGAGCTCAACATCTGCGGATTTTTTTAACCCGGAACAACTACAGTGTCCAGGACTCGATGCGTTCTCCAAGTTTGTTTCATCATCCTCAGTGTGACCGTCGTTAGTAAACGAGCCCACGAACAAACTCTGTTCTGTTAAAAGTCTCCATGACTTTGAAAAGTCGGCACAAGAATTCGTTCTATTCGAATAAGCTTGACACACGATTTGTCCTTTGTACGTAGAAAATTCATTAGAAGCATCTCTGTCAAATGAACCGCATAGTCCAGTCGTATGTTCCACATCGGAGGCTGAGGCTTGGATCATTATTGTCCTGAGATTGGGGCCAAGGAAAACTCTCGTTCCAGTTGGAAATTGCACCTACCAGTGAGAAGTTATTATTTAAATGGTCCGCGTACACATTTCTGATGTAGAATTTACGGAAGTACCTGCAGACTGCGTCCTTCGTCAAGTCTGATGATCTGTGGGAGATGAGCAATCTTCGCAGGTTCGATGTAACTTCCATCCAACGTGTAACTCCAAAATCTCATTTTCCCCGTAGTGCAAACATCTGCAGCAATCATAACTTCTCCAAAACGAATGGCAACCCCACAATTACAGAATTTGGAATGAGTACACGTCTTGCGGTGAATTTGAACTTCATACGGCAGTGTGGAATGCTTGTAGAGGACAAACGTTCCTTCAAAATTGTTTTCATATCGAATACCATCAAAAGTAGATAAATACAACCCAGACACGCAAGTTTCTGCAACATCAGCTTGAAGAATTTCCACCTGTTTAATAAATAATTTTAGTCCTAGAAGATTTTAGAAACTATCTTAGTACCTAAAAGTTCGAAAACCTTACCTCTTGGGGAGGCAACAAAATTTCCTGCCACCTCGGAGGGCTGGACTCAGCCGTTCGTATTTCAACCGTAACAGCCGCATGGTTTTCCCCATCTTCGTTCTGTCCACCGAAGAGACCATCACTAACTCCCCAAATAGGAACCTTGTGAGTTGAATTCCACTCATCAGCACAAATTTTGTAAGCACACGTATTCGTAACGACCTGAAAGAAAGACACGCTATCGTGAGAAATCATAACCCAGCTTGTATAATTAGCAATTTAACAAGGCAGTTTTTTCCTACCAAATCAAAAGCATTCCCCGAGGCGCATCTTGGAGCCGACGCTGAAGATGTCCTCGTGTTGATTTCGAAAGTTACGCAACAAGCTTCTTCCTCTTCCTCCTCCTCTGTTTCTTTCTTTTCCTTGTTCTTCTCAGTCTTCTTGGGCTTTTCCTTCTTTGGACACACAATTGGGATGGTCGTTTGAAATTCAATGGACACTGGTTCAGCACCTTAAATCAAATAAACCAAGACTTACATACACCCATCGTTCACTATTACAGTTGCTTCGTGAAACATGAAATCCTCTTTTAATACCTTCAGTTACAGACAACGTCTGAGGGCTAAGGACTGTGATTCCTGTGTTGAGTGGAGCACTCAGCATAGGCGAGGTGAAAGTATTAATGGTCATATGTTTTGCTCGTGCTCTACATTGCAACTTTACATGTACAAGTAATTTATATTAGGCAAAGTCTTATTAAATTTAAAAGCACAGGATAATTCGAATGTGATGTAAGTGTGCGTACAGTTTGTCCAATGGACCACTTCTCTTCCTTCAGGACACCTTTGTGCTGTTGCAACAGTCCAAATGTCTCAGACTGAATTACTTCGTCATCCGCAAGCCATTCTACTTCAAGTCCAACCGTCTCGGGAACAACTTGTCCCCCAAGAGTTACATCACAGAAAAACTGGATTTGAGTGCCGTCTTTAGACAAGCCATATGACACCTTTGTTTCGACCAGGTCAACAGGAACTGACAAATACAGACACACAATTAGGGAGCCATAGATCATGGGAATGACTTGGTCACGGGTTTTAAAGCGATCTCTCACACGTAAGCGTGTCAGGTAGGCTGGGGAATAATGAACACATCAGCACTTACAGTGACAAGGCGTATATCCGTTGTCAGATGAGAGTCCTTTGGGGCAGGGAACTTCGTAGCCGGCACAGTACGCTGAGGGGCATGCAGGAGTTGGCTGCAAGTGATACACTATGAAGTCTGAGCAATTCCGAACGAGAATGGGAATCTGTGTCATGCAGCATTTCCCTTGAACGGAAACACAAGCCGTTGCTTTTGTAGGCCCTGCAGCTACTGTCGGTATGGTTCCTGTGCATCAAGAAACCTCAGTTTTAGGGTGGAAATCTCAGCAATTTAGGGCTTAATTGCAGGTCTAAGTTTATGCATTCAGATAAAAATATTTGACCATGCTTCAATGCTTGCAAAATAGACCTGGAGATTTTTCACATAATTACTTTTAGAATTGAACATGTGCTGAATAAAATCATGTGAAATTAGAAGAGAGAATAAAAGATTAGAAATTGGATGCCTAAAACAATGAAAATTATTTACTGTTGGTTGCGGTAAGGGAATGATTCACGCTTAGAAGTTTGTGTCACTCTAAATTTATTGAATGCGAAAGACATCTAAAAGTATAATGGCACACACCTACCTGACTGAGAGTGCATGAGCAAGATAGCATACACATTCTGATTGACAATTGAGAAGTGAGTACAGGTATATTATGTATGCATGAAAGTGAGAATAAAGTTCACGGTTGAATAAGTCAGAAGATAACGACAATTACCACAAATAGTGTATACAGGTAGGTGAGGTAAAAACAAGATGCATTGAGTAATGGGGAAACAAACATTAAATGCAGGTTTGCGCTTACCTTTCATCCAAACGGGAGCTCTGGTTCCACAGTAATTGACGCCAGGACAGGACGTTGGAAGTGTGTCGCCTGCGAGAGACTGGAAACGATACCATCCTGGAACGAGGTCTCGGTCACACAAAGCATGTTCCCTGGGATTACCCGATCCAAAACGATAGTTGTAACTTCGTTTAGGCTCGTTTATCACCCGGTGGTAATTCACGTTGCAGGGATCTACCGATTGCCTGGCATTTTGGTTGGAAGAAGTTTTGTGAGGACGGAAATCGTCGTAGTATCCATTGTCACGGTCACGGTAGCCACGATCTCTATTTCTACAATAAACCGAATGAATTTCTATAAATAACTTTTTAGGTGGAGAAGTAAAATGCCATATTTATTTATTTAATCAATGGAGTCATGAGATTTATGAGGAAAATCCCACCTAATTTGAGACACAGAGGTGGTGGAGAAGTAAAATAAGATTATAAGGCACTTATGAAGAATTTGACATGGAGACATGGTCCATGAAAATGTTCCTTCCTAGCGTTGCACACAAAACAACCGTTGAGATACGATCAAACGGGAAGAACTGGATACAAAACTACTTGAAACTGACGAAACAAAGCTTTTTGAAGTTCCACTGAGACGAACGCGTTGAACATGAACCTTCTTCAGAATCGGATGGGTGAAATGAATGCACATGAAATCGATTTTTGGTTGAAATAGCAAAACCAAAGGTAGGTTTGGTAAGCGACGCGTCAAAATCACTGCCGTCCGTTGAATCGCTAGCGCATTACTGATGAGGTTGTCTAGAATAATCTTTTAAAAAACTGCAAGCTCACAGCACGCTAGTGGATTAGTTAAACTACTTGTTTGTGTGTGCAGTGAAATATCAATGGGATTTGGCGATCGGATCACACTGTTTGATAGTAGAAGTCATGAGGATTTTGTTTCATCGAAGCTTTTGTAGAGTGTAGAGATGTGAATTCACGTATGATTCATCATCATGCCTTCATCCCTTTCCCCTTACCAATTTTAGCTGAAACAACAAAAAACCATAATGCCATTTGAGAGTTAAGAACGAAGCATAAGAAGAGCTTAGTCACTTCCACACGGATAAGATACGTACAATAGAGAAGATAACATTACAAGTATATCAATCTTGTAAATTTTGTACACTTTAAAATGGTGACAAAAGATTGGATCTCATCAACTGTAAGTACTCAGAACAGAACAAGGTTAACGCTGAGTCTGTAGTCAAGCACGAGGTAGGACGACGAGGTATTCGATAAACAATAAACGGTCTGAGGTTTCACGCAAAGAATACTTTTACGAATTAACCAATGTGTTGATGAACACATTCCACAATTTCATGACCAAATAAAACTATCATTATCTTGAATCGCAATTACGCGTTTCTAATTCCTCGACCAAAGTCTTAGGCTTTCCGCAAATATTCATGGTAATTACGAGAGATCCTCAAAGTGTCGGTGGTGCCCTTGAATTACATCTTACAACCTACGTGAGACAAACAATATACATGTTGTTCTTAAATTGCTGTTGAAGGGTTTGCGCAATAATATTCGTTTAGAGGTAGAACTTCCCTGGACCTCGAAAGGTCTTGGGAATATCTGCACTGCATGGCCCTCAGGAATGAATAACTCAATAATTGTGGCTATTTTGGGTAGTAAACTCTAAAATAAATTTATTCCTCTAAAGAAGCTTTCATTCTTCCTACGCAGCTTCTTTAACCTGTCGAACTTTTAGCTTTGATCATACGGGTCTCAGTGAAAGATGAGATTTAAAAAATTGTCTTTGATACTAAGCACATCTTTCTTGTTACTTTAGACTTTGAGAAATCAAAATAAACGCAGAGATTGTGCTGCACATTTCATTCATGAATGAGGATTCGAAAATTCAATTAATGAGTCTGCAACTGAGCTGTAAGATAATTGGCGTCAGTGAAGGGAGACTGAAGTGTATGTTTGACACTTGTAAGTCAAGCGGGACAATATTATTTATTATTATTTTAAGACGCTTGTCAGTTGCCTTTTAATAATTCAAAATCCCGTGAACGTCCAAAGTAGCAAGTAGAAGTGTAGCATTGCAGATTCCCGAAATTTGAAAAACTTGAAAGTGCAACTCGTGCACTACAAGTCCACCTGCATTGCAACAGCTATGTGAAAAATTGCTTGATTTTCTCTGTGTGCAGCAGTCTGTCATGTCCTTTTCGTGAGCGGATCTGATGAGATCAAAGTGAAGAAGATTAATTCTCTCTACATTTAGCATTTCACAAAAGATAGAAACTTTTTGTTGTATCGTCATACATTGTGCATACGAAACTGTGACAAATTATTTCATGCGGTAATTGTAACTGATAGGAGTCGATGTATTTAGTGCGTCCATTACAACTGGCGCATGACCCTTTAGCGAAAGAATACTTTTGGTTTCATTCTACTTCGATGAATTCAAAAGCCAATAAACTCCTGGATTTCTCAAGTTCACTTTAAGTAGGTAACGTAATTTTGTCTATCGAATTTCGTTCTCTAAGGTTTAAAAATACGGTGGAATTCAGAATATTAAATGATCAAGCGGGTTTGAATCGGAAAAATTTATACTCGTGATAGTTCTGTAGGTAAGGAGAGTTTGCATCATAATACTGCACGGTGAATAGGTTAATCAAATCACAGCACGAGATTTTGATGCGATGCTCATTCTCATCTCACCACAATTTCGTAATTTCTTGAGAACATCGCCTAATTTTTCCGTATGGGCTTGTTTTTAAATTCCTTGTGGACTGTGAGTTCACTTTATTATATTGTGTCTGTCAATCAAACAAAGTACGACTAGTTACGCATGAAACAAGAGTTGTGGATTTTGCTTTTGACTCTATCAATCAACCAAATCTTGCTTCATCATTTAATGCGTTTTGTTGAGCTATTGGGTTAACTAGATTTTAGTTAACATTTAAAAAGCTACGCAGCGTCATTGACTCTTCACCCGTTTTAGCCGTAGTGAATTATGAATCAAATGACTTGACAAAATGTTTTCTTGCTATTCATCAGTGCTTTCCTAAGTGAATGGATGAGCTGATTTTTGGTTTGAGGCAAAAGATGAATATTAATTCCCAGCATTGATGCACACAGTGTAGTTTTTTTTTCTATGGAACGTCGTGAGACCCAAATTAATTGTAATGAAGTTGCTAATGTGCGAAGAATCAGTTTCAAATTTTTTGCAGTGATACAATTTTTCTCGAATTTATTACGTGCGTACGAGAAATGAATAAATGCGAACAATTTCTGACTTCCTTTGGAAAGCAGTATCGCATTTAATCGTTTAAAATCATGATAAGGGTTTACTCTGAACTGAATTACTGAATATTTAAGAAACCTTTCGACTAACTTACAAATAAGACCTATTGGCAACCAAATTTTTTTAATTCTTTTGTTTGCTTCACATCCCTAAAAGCTATAATTGTCCCTTGTTGTGTACGAAATAGTTGTGTAATACGCGGAATCCTACCCAAAATTACTAGCTACTCAAGTCCCTACGTTGTTACAGAATTCGAGGCTATTTCTTTCCAATGTTTGTCAACTATTTTTTTGACAAGAATCACTGACGCTTCCTTTTCTCCTGTCACATCCTCCACTTTGTAAGGGGGAGAGATTCGGACTTCATTAAGAACAACTATATTATCGCCATCCCAAGCGACTTCTTCGATCCTAAAATGATAAAAATTGATATTAAGTACTTTTTCCCACAGGTTTGCCAAGATGAAGTCCTTACGTTTTGATAATGGTCAGGAACAGTTTCCTGGCTTCCGGAAGGACAGCAGCGGACAAGGCTCTTATTCGTGATTTCTTAATTGCTGCAAGTTTTTGGCGTCGTTTCTCTAACTGAAAATAAAATAACCCAATATTACCCACCCAACTCACTAATTAGTTGTATGTTTGGAATTTACAGGTTATCATCACATACCTTATGAAAATCAACCGGCTTAAGGGTCTCTGGCGGTACACGATCTTCAACACTAATCTTCTCGACACAATCAGCATTTATCAGAATAAAATCGGTGTTTGTGGGTTTACCACACGAAGAAGGAGATCCTGCAAACAGACAATATGGAATGACAATAAACTTCCAACATTTCAAGACTTCCAAAGATTAATTTCCAAACTTCCACTTACGAATCATCAATATCCGGTCCGAATGGTTAAACGCGGCAACTTGACCTTCGACATCATCCCCCTGGAAGCGACACTTTATTTGACTCCCCACTGTGAAAAAAGTCTTCGTTAAATCCATATTTTTGTTGTCAGCCATTTTCATTCCGAATGTCCTTTCTTGGTCGCTTGTCAAACTTTTCTCAACTAAACTACTGTAGATTTCCAGAGGTTCACAGTGAAGAAAGCAGGATAACTGCAAGATGGCTTGAATTGATAAATGTTGGTATTAAGTGTCCCTTCTAAAGGTAAAAAGGTTGTGTCCTTCCACACTGCGCACACACACACACACACTGACCTTTGTTCAAAACAATAGAGTATTAGAGTGCGATAAAAGTAGATAGTTCACATTAGTTGTTGGAATAAAACTTCTCATTCATCATTGAATTAATAGACACACATCACACACTTGGATCAACTACTACACTTTGTTACTTCTCCCCGGTAGACTGTAGAGGAGCCTCTCTCGCTTTCCTCATTCAAGTAGTGCATCTCTGTGACGTCTGCTTGTGGAGGCATTATACCACACTGCGTGTGCACACACTGTCTACTCAAGATATCCTTTGTGGTCATTCCAGTACAACTAAATAGGGTCCAGAATTATGAGGGGTCCAGTACACATTGGCCAGTAGTAATCGTTCAGTAGTATATATAGCAGCCTCCATCCACTGTCACTGACACTGAAGACTGAATGATCGATGGACTAAGCGTTGAATAGATATCATTATTATGTGGCTGTCAAATATGCTGATGATTTTAAGGAAGAAGGTTGCATGTTGCATATTATAATAATATGATCGGATGCAAATAAGCAGACTATTTAAATGGAAACATATATCATAACTTTTATTTAAGGTAGGTAGAATTCTCAACATTTTAAACGTTGTTTTAGTAATTGTCAGAGTGTCAAGATGAACATATGGCATTAATGTCTATGTGAATGAAGCCACCTCTCATAAAGCGAAGAATGTACTAAATGTAGTACTATAAGAAAACGCTGCTGAAATAAAACGAATAATAATCCTTCATAAGAAGTTTTAGATAGGTTGGTGGTGAGTGCTGGACATGTCCACGAGGAATAGTGAAGTCAGAATCATGAAGTAAGCTTTTCTTTCTCTAAGCTGCCGTGGCTTCGACTTCGTCGAGATCGCTCGATGCTTCCTTCCCTATCACTTTCGTCTTTTTTCTTCTTCTTACTTTTTGATTTCTTCTTCTCATGGTTGGGATTAGACGGCGAGCTTGCTTTGTCCTTATCTTTACTGGATTTAGTAGATGGAGATGCAATTTTGCGTTTTTCACGTTCTCTGTCCCGGTCTTTATCCTTTTCCTTTTCCCTGTCACGATCGCGGTCTCTTTCACGGTCTCGGTCACGATCGCCATCCTTCTACAATTGTTAATACGAATATTTTATACATGTTTGTAACGATATACAGTGAACATAACCGTTGCTTTAATAACATTGTTATAACCAACTAATAATTATAATTACCGATTTCTGCGAGGATTCCTCCGATTTCGTGCCATTTTCTCGTCCTTCCCGATCTTTTGTTTTATCTTTCTCTTTATCCTTGTCTTTGTCTCGTTCTTTGTCTTTATCTCTATCCTTGTCTCTTTTGGACTTCTTTTCTCTTTTTCTGGAAGACGAACGTTTCGATCTATGAGAGCGACTCGTGCTTCGACGAGTCCTTTCTCGGCTTCTGCTTCTATTACTTCTTCTTCTTGAAGGTGTGCCAGGGCTGAATTTATGAAAAAAATAATGAACATTTTATGTCATGCTTTTGGAAAATACGTAAATAAATATATAGATCATTAATACCTTCTGCGCACTCTGCCCCTGCTACGACTTCTTCTGACTCTACCTCGGCTTTTACTCCGACTTCTGAATCACAATAAAAGAGATTTGTACTTTCTTATTATGGAACGACATACTTTGTAAAAAAACAACTACCTTGAAATGGATCGAGATCGCTTAGACCTTCGTCTACTTCGTGAGCGCGATCTACGACGATCCCTGGATCTCGACCTGGATTTCACTTTAATTCCAGCCCTTCCTGAGTGTCTACCTCTTGATATACTTCGACTTCTGCGTTTGTCTTTTGACGTTGCAGCTGGAAACGAATAAATGTAAATTAAATACAGCGGGTTCTTCAAGTTAATTGTTAAACTAGTTGAAGAGTTGAAAACATCATAATTACCATCCAGTCCATGTGAGAGTAGAGTATGCGCTTGGTGAGTCATTGCTTCTTCGATTTCTTTCTGCGCTGCTTCATTCGTCTTAGCTTGCGGCTTAATAATCGCCTGAGTTGCATGGAATACCCTGTAGTAAAACATAAGAATTAGTTAAAATCCTTAACCTCATGGATAAGGCGAACGTTTGGACGTGACAAACTAGATTCAATCAGTTCCTTTGCTTCAGGCTGATATCGACTTACAGTACATGTTGTAACACATGAGATGAATACATGAAACGAGAACTTGGGCAATTATATTATTGTGGAAGTACTCACTTCTACGCGAGTGGCAAGTCAAGTTAGACCTAGTGAGACGGGCGAGGATCCGCCTAGCAGCTATTCAGACTGTGCCTTAACACACACAGAACAAACAAAAACAAACGCACGTCATCACTTGATGCAATTAACATCATCACTGATGGATGATAGCTGAATTTAAGTAGGCTAAGGAATTAATACTTAAGAATTTAGAGCTGAAAAAGCCTAGAAAAGGTAGGTTATCCCATGTCCTAATATCTAACCAATTTGTATTACCAAGAACAACTACTGATTGCGAGCCAAGTTCTTTCAATTCGTACTGTGTGCTTATCCCCCAGTCCGGTTTCCAAGCCATGTCTTGTAATGAGGCTCCCCCACAACACTGATACACACAAATCAAAAAAGAGAATCTCCTTCAAATTCATTCTACTAACTTCGTAGATATAACTGGAAATACTTAAATAATATTCTATCAATTGTCATTAAAAGAATTACAACGCAAGAGAACGGTCGAGGTGAGTCCGCTTATGCCAGCACTTCAGACCAGTCGTGGCATGTAAGGCTGGCCCTATCAATTCAAATCAACTTACCACTGCACTCGTTCACAACAGAACACAATTGCCTAAAGAGTCAAGAACTCATAATATCCGAATCATTTAGAGGCTACCTATAGAGATTTTGAAAAGGAAAGTTGAGATGGTTTTGACAAAATGACATTCAACAGGTCAAACACATAATCACGAGTATCTAAATTAAAAGCTTGCGCGACGATTGAAATCAGTTAAGGATATGAAATTCACAGACACTGCTTCAACAAAGTTAATAAATGACTCCACAAGTCGAGCACAGATTTCCAGAATACTCGACGATTTGACATAAACGCAGTGCAGTTTGCAGACCTAACTCAAGTGAAGGCCATAGGCAGCATGAAGATCCTTTCCATAGTTGGGACAAGGTTTCATAAAGCACTGTAAAACTTAAGAAAACTTATCAGTAGCCAACGAAGAACTAAATTAACGTAGACTTCGCTTGATCTACGAAGTTAGATTCACATTATTCGAATTATTTGTAGACACACGACTTCATTCTTCGAAGTTCCCGAAGCGGCGATGCACAGGATAGATCGTCCAAAGTATAACAAATAAGTGCCGGCTACTGAATCGTCCGCTTCCTTACAAATATGCCCACGAAAAGACTTTCATACCCCAGATGCAATTTCAAAACACGAAGTATCACAACATATGCAAGAATGCATGCACCACTATCTTTAGACGCTATTTCAGTGCCTTTGCTTACTTTATCTGTTTGGATCCTAGCATTGTTCCATTTAGCCTCAGAGCTGGAATGATCGATGGTTGCTCTGTGAATTCCAACAGGGCAAAATGAATAGGATCATTGTCTCTAGTGCACATTCGTAGGTATTTAACTTCTCCAGCGTTTGAAAAAAACTCCAGTATATCATTGGCTGACAGCTAAAAGAAAAATTTAATTAATTTCAAATCAAACGAATAAATAGAAAACTAAGTAATCTTCTTACATCTGGCTCGACATTGGCAACGACAAGAGTCCTCCGGATTTCTTCAATTCTTCTAGAATCAAAAGATGGAGATAGATTTGGGTACTCCGGGAGTTGATTTTCAGTCAATTTTGGGTCTCTGGTCACAACAACTTGCATAGGAGGTATTCCCTCCAACTATTATTACAAAAAGGAGAATGATATATTGATACTCGCATTAAATAAAACACACACAAATATTAGAGTTATTACTAACTTGACTTGTGACATGCTGCGGAAGCTTCGGGTCAGCTATACCAGGGAGCAACGTCCCACCTACCAGCAATTCTAACGCCTTCACTTCGTCGGGAATATCACCTGAAAAGTATTTTAAGCCCATACAGCAATTTGATTCCATGCACATGTTTGAGTTAATCTTACCTCCCATGTAAGGAATAACAATCATCGCGCGATCGAGGAACACGGTATTTGTCATGTGCTGAGCAGAAGCAACCGAAGCTCCGTCGTAAAACTTGATGAAGCAAATTTTCGACGTATGCGGCACTCCTAAGCCCATATCTCTGTGAAAAATTATAATTATTATGACTTCATAATTTTAAACATCAGATTTTGTTGAACTAAACTTTACTTACACGGTAGGATATAACCGGAGATCTTCAATTTTACCGATGATTCCAAACATAGCTTGCATTTGATCTCTAGTAGTGTTGGGTGCTACATTAGCCACCTGAACAATCCGGGTGTTCTCCACCTTCCGGATTTTTTGACTTGAACTCATTTTGTCCTTAGTTCCGTTTTCAGTGGGAATATGATTTTCATCATTCTTGACCGGCGACCTTTGATTCGACCCAGGTCCATCGCTGTCTCCCCCTCGTGAAGAATGTGAGTCGGAGTCCCCTGTAGTCATCCTCAATTCTATTTAGCTAGTCAAAACTTTTTCACAACGTAAATCATTTAAGATGCCATGAACGAATCCCAAATAACATAAAGTTCAGGTGAGCTGTATTACACTCCGGGTGCTACAAATCTTGCACCTCGAAACCATTAACATTAAGACTTACTATCTGTCTCTCAGTTTGTCAAAACACTCCACAAGATACAATTATTTACACACTGCACAGAATAGAACTAATCTAACCACTACTACACGTCCTTAAGAGATGTATTGTATTTTGACTTGTAATACAATAAAACGGAAAGTCTTAAACATCTTTTGATGATCAAAATTGAAAGAATAATGTGTGTTTACCATTGACTGTGGTTACACATAACGAAACGAAAAAGAGAGGGTAAGTTTTCAATCAAAGTGATGGACGCAATGTGAGTTAGTTAGCAAGAAGTAAAGATTCCACACTAGAGTCACCACATCCACTCCTCTTAAAGGGGAATATTGAGTATGGCGTTGGCAGACGAGTGTACTATCGATCTTCCTCAGGCTTTTTCTCACAAGCTACCTCTGTGAAATAATCTCTTACCGCCAACGTGGCTGTAGTGTGGCCATCTAGATACTTTAAATCTCTTGTGATGCCTGCCTTCACTTACTTGGAGAACTCTCCCTGAAGAAGCCGTTTGGAGTAGATCTTCTAGAATAATTCCGATCAGACAGGGATCGGCGTCTATGAATTTTCAAACTCAACGGTGGTCCAAGACTTATGGATTCACTTCCAAATTCTGCTGCAACTTGCCTTACTGTAGCTTTGAACATCTCTTCAATTACATCATCAGTGTGAGCCATAAGCCCAAGGACAAGGAATCGACTGAGCCCTCAAGCCTCAAGTCCTACCTGCTCAAACATCACACAAAAACTGTACCAAGCTCTGAATTCAATGCTACCAACATTCAAAAGTAAATTAGATGAATTACCTACAAGTATGATTATCTAAGGCTGAGATAAGGTAAGATCATAGAACGCCTTAGCAGAAGCTGACGGTGAAATGAACGTCACTTACAATTCCCCCTTCACAGTTCCTCACTTTCACTTCCTCCTCAGCTCTGAAATTCCATATTACACATTATATAAATATTATATATTAGGAAACTACATACAAATTATGTTTAACTAACTGCATGCTTCATACATCATATTTCACATTCACAGCTTTCAAATTAAATTCATTTCGCTTAAATGGGTCACGAAGCAGTTTCATATTTCCCCCGGCCGTACCATACTACCACGTGCACTAATTTAACGCTAAGCCTTCACACCCAATTACTTGTTACCACTCTTGTTAACAATCAATTACCCGAATAAACTAACCTTCTACGAGCAGTGACTGCGGACGCTGCGTACCGACACTCCGCTTTAGAGCTTTTGGTCCGTCTAGAAAATTCTCGATTCTACAACAAAATACCCAACCGTCCCCTACCACGCGTGCATCTAATATCTAAAAGTTCCTCGTCGACTGACGTCGACTCAAAGACAAAAGATAAGGTGGTGCCACCCCCACCTCCACTAAGGCACACTTATACCAACATGCAACAGTCGACAATCGACAATTCGACACAGGCAACACAGGAGAGAGAGAGAACGACAGCACCTCGTTGTGAGTTGCTTCAAGACGAAGGAGGAGGACGAAGTGCGGATGTGGGAATGGCGACGCGCTGGGCGCCCGGCAGTTCAAATCGTCTCGAGGAGGACGAGTCATCGAGTGTTGGTGGCGGTGGTGGTGGTGGTCTCCCCAGGTGAGTCATTCCCACACAACCCGTCGGTTTTGATTCTGCCGTCAATTAAAGACAGTTCCTCGGGTGTTGTGTGTCACACTCTGCTCAAAAACTCCTCCAAGTGTGCTACCAAAATTACTTTTCGGTTTTTATCAAAAATACACTCACTACTCTGTAGTTCTCACAGGATTTCAGTTTGGACGAAAGCTGTGGACACACTGGAGTTGTTGTATAAATAAAATAATTTAGCATAAGAGTTACTGACTATCATTGGTAAGGAAGTTGTTTTAATTGCTTGAGATTTGGTCGTGAATTGACGAATGACTTATGTTTATTTGTTTTGCATTTATTACAGATGAACTGGATGGGATAAGAATTTTCGACTTTGGAAGAGACTGACGAATATTTAATTCTTGCTGAGTCTGCCAGAACTGTTTAAATAATACGTCTTGTTTTCCGCACGCAAAATGGAGTTAGTTAATCAACCTGTTGTGATTGATAATGTAAGGTTCTTTGTTATGGTAGACTGCAGGGTTTTTAGAATTCTGGGAAATTACTATGAATGTTTTTTAGGGATCGGGGATCATCAAAGCTGGATTTGCTGGAGATCAAGTGCCGAAATGCAGATTTCCCAATTAGTGAGTAGTAGTTTAAAATAAAATTCTAGTTAGTTAGCGATAACGAAGCAGTAAATTATCCGTTTATAATGTTGCAGTGTTGGTCGACCAAAGCATGTACGAGTAATGGCTGGTGCCCTGGAAGGAGATGTATTTATAGGACCTAAAGCTGAGGAGCACCGTGGTCTTCTTGCCTTAAAGTATCCTATGGAACACGGAGTTGTTACTGATTGGAACGATATGGAAAGAATTTGGCAGTATATTTATTGCAAAGATCAGCTACAGACTTTCTCGGAAGAGGTATTGCTTAAATTAGTTAACACGTACTCTGTTGGACATGAGATTCAACTGTGTTTTGTAATTTTATTGTAGCATCCTGTCCTTCTTACTGAAGCTCCGTTAAATCCACGCCGAAATCGAGAGAAGACAGCGGAGATTTTCTTCGAGACTTTGAATGCTCCTGCATTGTTTTTGTCAATGCAAGCAGTTTTAAGTTTGTAAGTTCAGTTGAATAATGATGTATTCAAGTTGATGCTGATGATTTAAATGTGAATATATTTATTTAGGTATGCCACAGGACGGACTACAGGAGTCGTGTTGGATTCTGGAGACGGAGTCACACATGCTGTGCCTATTTATGAGGGGTTTGCTCTTCCGCATAGTATAATGAGAGCTGATATCGCTGGTCGAGATGTATCTCGATATCTGAGGTGCAGTATTAATTGACAAAGTGTAGGTGTATCAGTAAGAAAGTGTCAGAAAATTGGTACATCTTGTATTCATAGATTTCTTCTGAGAAAAGAAGGTATTAACTTCAGAACGTCGTCTGAATTCGAGATCGTAAGAACTATCAAAGAGAAAGAATGTTATCTATCCACCAATCCTACCAAGGACGAATCAAGTGAGGCTGAGAAGCGAATCTATAAACTGCCGGATGGAAGTACTTTAGATGTATGTTTACCATTGCATTGGCTTAACGTTGTATTTCATAACTTAAAACGGAATGCCTATTTTTTCGTTTGAAGATCGGAGCAGCACGATTTAGAGCTCCTGAAGTTCTGTTCCGGCCCGATTTAATTGGCGAGGAATGTGAATCCATGCATGAAGTGTTGCTATATTCCGTTCAAAAGTCAGACACAGATTTGAGGAAAGTGCTGTACCAAAACATAGTTTTGTCTGGTGGGTCCACGCTGTTTAAGGTAAATGATCTTCTTGCTTTACCAGCTGCTAATTTTGATTTTTTGAAAAATACTAATCACAAATTACGAAAATATTTACAGGGATTTGGAGATAGGTTACTTTCAGAACTTCGAAAAATGGCTCCAAAGGACATCAAAATTAAGGTAAACAAAATATCCGATGATAATGATACCCGAGTTCGAGTTGACGTAGAGTAAAAAAGGAGTTAAAAATTATGGTGTCGTTGGTTTCAGATTTCAGCCCCACAAGAACGACTGTATTCCACTTGGATTGGCGGCTCCATCTTAGCATCTTTAGACACATTTAAGAAAATGTGGGTATCGAAGAAAGAGTACGAAGAAGAAGGGCAACGGGCTGTCCATAGGAAAACGTTTTGAATCGCACTGTTTTATTTGTTTTGTAAATTAGAATGCAGTATTTGATACAACTTCATTTCTGCTTGTGATGAAGCATTTCAAACGATTGGTTTCTATCCGCCACACCTATCTTAATGTCATATTATGGGGCCTTTCGTCTGTGGTTTTAAATTAAGTCAAAGTAGGGATATGTATCTGATTTATAGGTTTATACTACTGTCTGGCTGCTTCGGCTGATTACGAATTTCATTGTTGAGGTTTCATGTAATTTATTTCAAATTTCTAACAGCTAACGTTACTTATCGCTAAGTAAGTCTAACTGCCGAGTTTGGTGCACATTTAAATTATTATTGATCGTAAAATATGTTAATCAAACTAGACGACCAGTAAGACTAATAAATAAAATTGGACATTACTTGATGTCTCTCCGAATCTGATTACTCATAAAAGCGCCTGAATGAGTATTCCACCATTCACGATAACATGGGATTAGATGCGTTGGGGATACGCAGATTACATAAAGGCCGCACATCCTGACATCGTTTAGTGGACAGACAGAGGTCCCATATGTATCGAAAGCAATGCACGTAAAGTACAATATTATTACCCTGTGTACGTATGAGCTTGCATAAAATCATTATTTTTATGCCAATCCGTCATTTTCGTACCTAATGATTAGGTTTGTGACTAATAAATTCATAAGTTCGCTTTTTTCTATGTATCTTTAATTTTTCTTTACTTTTATAAAATGTTTATAAACGTTGACTCTGAAAGAAAAACAGTGATTTCGTTATTTTGAAGTAAAAACTAAATACATTAGAGAAGGCGATTACAAGTTTACACTATATACTATGTTTTGGAATCTTAACGGTATTTATTTTTAAGATGAGGAACAATAACGAAAGCCCTTGTAACCAACACATGAAAAACAGCTCGGAGTAATTCAAACATTTAATCTAAAATTCTTCAGCCATAATTAAAACGGATAAAGCAGACCACCCCGTGAAAGGGCGACATCCTTTTCCTTCTCCTGTGGTGTCATCATACTGCTCCCACACGTATCCAGTCTTATAGTACTGGCTAGCTATATTATTAATCACATTTAAGCGAAGTCTATCGTAAATACTTTTAGCTATAGCTTTAGAAGGGCCTTCGATATTTGAATAGTGATGCAAAGATTTTAAAGTTAAAAAGTTGATGTTTATCCAAACAGGACCTCTCCAATACGGAGGGTCGTGTTCTGTATTTCTGGCTTTGTAAGCTGGAGCATTGGCAGCAAGAGATCGTAATCCATAGTTCGTCCAAAGCAACTTAGGATTATCTAGCTTCTTAATTATTGTTACAAGGTTGGGGGAATTGGGTTGAAGAATTTCCAAAATGAGAGGGAACAAACTGACATATCCATAGGAGTTAACAAAACCATATTCTGGTGGCTGAAGCACAAAGCGAATTTTTTCTGGCTGAATGTTCAAATTTCGACTATTCGTGTTGCTGGGATATCTTAAAACTACTTTATCTGAATGCAAGCCATAATCGGCGTACCCTTCTAGCGACGGAGACCAATGAAGAGAGTCAAGGAGCTCCTGGTTGGTGAGTAGCTCATTAGTGAACATGTACCTTGTAGAATCGTAGCCCAGGATGTCAGCAATTTCACCCATTAATTTTGAACATATAGCCATCCAACATCTTAGATCGACATGACGCTCCAGATCTGTAGGATGAGACGCCCGTGGGTAATCATCTAAACCAGACGCAAGAGTTTTTGGATTGAGTTCACGTGCAATCGTTCCATTTCTTCCTCTCCATCTAAATTAGTTTCACAATACATAATTTAACGATATTTCGTACCTTTAAATACCATCAAATCAATTCATAATTACGACGTACGGCAATACCGTTACAAAATTATTACCTGTAGGTCGAAGGCACTTCTCCAGTTTGGGTTTTGTTGAGCCAGTGATACCATGCAGATAATCTAGGCCACATACGGTGAAGAGTGGGTTTGTGATTGATCAACAGCCATTCTCGATGGCGATTCAGTAAATCCAACAGTGCCATGATTAAAGTTGGAGGGTTAGCGACGTCATTTCTCTGAACAACAAATTCTTCAGGAACTCTGCTCAGAGCTTCATCTCCGAGGATTTGTTCACGAGGAATCCAACCTTCCGTATTCATCAAGTCTAGCCAGTGAGAGATTATGTCCACAGATATTTCAGGATTCCACTTATTAACAAGTATAAGGTGAAATCCCTCGTCCCACAGGAATCCTCTGGGAAAGAAGCTTCGAGAAGGAACTCCTGTGTAAAGTCCAGCTGTCCAGTACGCAACAGGAGCGGCATTGTAACTCGACTGCACTTTAGAGTTTCCATGGAAGTAGCCGATCCCTCCAATAAGATTGCTCATCGTCGCTTTTGCAAAACTGATGAGGGAAGAATTGAAACCTTTCTTCTCCAAGTGGAAAGTAGTCTCAAACTTCTTGTTGAAATTATTCCTGAAATAAATACCAATCATGTCATAATTTGAGACAACATTTATAAAATTTCTTCCCTTACCTGAATGTCTCAAGCAGATCAGTGTACGCGACTCCCTCCAAATGTGCTTGACGATTAGAAATACTGCCAGATTCGTATACAACATCCATAGCGAATTCCCCTTTGACGTGGACCTATAGTAAATATTGAATGATTAAAAGAAGCATAACATGAAGCAAACAGTATAACGAGATAAACTATTACTTGAAATGCCAAATAATTTGGTGCCGGTGTCCTGTGATCTTCTGGTTTCGGCTGCCTCAAGAAAAAGAACCATTTATCGTTGACAGAAGTTGTTGCCATGCTTGAGAGGGTTACTGATGAAGCTGCTGTCATGGAATCTAACGTAGTTTGCATGAATGAAGTCTTCAAAACTCCTTGTCCCACCACAAACCTAAGCAGATGAAGTTTCCCATTAGGTTAGATTAGAGTTTAAAATTATGACTGGAGAATAATCTTCTTACCTCAGTTTGAAGTGTCCAAGTTCTTCCGTTTCTCCTTCAATTCCAACAACCTCATCACCACTGAATATTGGATTAATCTTTCCACTTAATCCGGGTTCCAAGGCAACATAATAGACTAGAACGGTTTCATCCCTCATGTTTGATGGAGGAAGTCCTTTGGTTTTCTATTGGAATATGTACAGCAATTCAATATGTTAACCTGGTTTTAATTCCTTTTTATATTTTGAAAAATCTTGATATTTCACAGCTGCAGAGTTTCGAGCGTTTCTCTAATCTGACTATTAGGATCCCTACATGCTCAACTTAAGATTTTTGTAATTGCCTTAACCTGAGCATATAGAATATCATGCATCATAAAAATGTTTTTGGAATAGGAAATAACACTCACAAGTGGCTGAATTTGAATTCTAGATGTCCAATCTCCTCCATGAGTCCCTCCAAACTTTTTAACAAATGACGTTACGATTTTAATATTATGGTCAACAATTTCCTGAACGCCGAAATTGACGCCATCGTGCTCTCTCCAACCATATGTTTTCAAATTATCCCCTTGTTCACAAAGATGCCTAAAAGTTGGAAACATTTAAAAATATTTAATACATCCACAAGCTACCCAAACAGAGTTAGAAGACAGCTGAAAATATAATTCGTGATCAAATCACCTCAGGTTTGCTTCACCCGGCCTAACTTGTGACGGCAAAAGCCACATCAAACCAGTTAGCAAGGACTTGGGGCTCCTATGCTTCATACCGAAATAAACTCCAGGTCGATATGAGCCCCAAAATCTTTCTGGAACTTGCAATCCTTTTTTCAACACAACCTACACAATACGTGACAAGTAAAATTGGTTGTTACAGTCAAACTTGCTTAAATCAAGCTTTTCATCTACTTCTATGGTCACGACCAGACGACCATGCATACCTTGTCCACCGGAAGTGGAGTGTACACTCGAGTTTCCAAATATCCTAAGTATCCATAGTACGCTACAAAAGCGACTAGAGTCGTGACCACGACTGTCGACGTTACTCTGTTATTTTGGACAATTAATGACATTTATAGAATCAACTAAAGACCCTTGTTTTCAAGTTCGAAGCTTAGCTAACCTTCTATAATTGTTGGAGGAGGAAGCATGTCTTCCATGGTGCCGGTGTGGAGGACCACGTCTAGGAGTCGTTCGGCTGTACGTCGTTTCTTCATTACCGCTAAGTCCGTTAGAAGACGTCAAATCTTCTTCGTCCGAGTCCTTCTGCTTCTTCCGTTTCTTTTCAGCACCCCCTCCGCTTTCGGTCTTAGCTGGTGCCGGCTTCCACGGCTGATTTCCTCTGTACCTCGCCATCCTTTACTCCTGAAAATCACAAAACACGTAAACTATTACTTAAAACCACTAGATATACGTAATATAACCAGTCATGAAGTCACAACAATTCATTCGTAAAAGTTTTAAAGTCTGAGCTACCTTCTGACGTAAACGGGACTAAATGCAGGATAAATGCAAATATTACTGCAAATATTACTGCAGATATTAAATAATACTGTGGTTTAGCCACCACCAGGCGCCTGTTACGTTACTCAATGAATTTTAACCATACTCTGTTCCTGATGTCAATATGTCAATCATGTGTGCAGTTGGCAATTAGTGTGTCCAATGCAATGCAAAAACCAGCAAGCTGGAGTCTGGATCTATCAGCTCTATCATCTACAATCTCTTCCATAATGAAATTATAAACTCCGTGGAACAAAGTATTTTAGACCAAATGCTACAATTACCTGTCTGTCACCTGTGCCTTCGTTGCTCAGGCAGTCATACACACGACGATTTCAAAACAGTGCAATCTGAATTCTCCGTAAATGTCCACCTCGTCAATGTCATCAATACTTTCAGAATCCTGTGTCTGTCACACAAGTGTCACGTAGTTACACTCTACACATGCTTACTTCACATAATTAGGAGATCCAAATGTTAGTGTGCGCGTAATGTAAACCGGCAGGGCGGCAATAGTTGTTGTGATAAGAAGGGGGTAACTTACTTGTGGGGGAGGAGGTCAAAGGTCGGGATTCCGTTGGGCACACCCACCAGCTGGGAGTGTCGACGTCTGAGTGACAGTGTTGGTGGTGTTGGTGGTGGTGGGTTTTTGAAGGAGGCACGGAGAGAGGTTTATTGAACGGACCCGACATCCGGGAATCTCAACGAGCCTCACCACCAGCCATGTGTGCACCTGCATCGTCTTATTATTATTGCCCCATTCATGCAGCTGATCTTGGCATCTCACCCTCCTTAATTAATTGCCAGGATACCCGGACTCCTCCCGTCTCACCGCATTCCTCACCGACACTCCTCACCAGGTAACTCACCACACAACACTAACTTTAATTAAGGTGCAACCATTGTTTGGGTCCAAGTTGGAACCTCAATTAGTACTCATCGTTGTTTGTTTATTGTATTTCTAGAGTATGCGGGAGGCTGGGAAGATTTGTTAATTGAGAAAGGAGGAAAACGACTCACACAAGAAAATCAACATAATTACATAATGCATTTTTAGCATTTTTGGAGTGGGTGTGGGTCGAACCTCACGAAATTATTGGGGCCAAGTGGGGAAGGAGGTGCGATGGGAAACGCACAGAGTCATGGAGGCAACCAAGGTAAGCACAGAATTTCATAAGATAAGAATTGGATGTTGGAAGCTTTTATTCTGGAAGGTTTTTTAAGGTGTGTGGGGTTGGTTGTACTTGTTGATATTTATACGAGGGAAGTCAATCAAGAGAATCAATTTTGGTTAGCTAATTATTGAAACTAATTATAGTTTTGGTAGAGATGTGGGATGCCGTGATCTATACGAATATGGTCTTATCACTGCTTATCAGTAATTGGTATTTTTCTATTTGTTTTTCTTCAACTTCTTTAACATCCTCTTATGAACATCTATCCTGTTTTCTTGAACATCAATACGATTGTTGAATTAAATTCGACTGGCTCGGTTCAGTAAAGTTGATTTAGTTAACGTGAATTCTGAATCCTGTGGAAATCAAGTTCCCATGAATCATTACTTCATCAAGCAGGTGATGTAAGATTTAAACTGATATATTATTCGGTTGACGGAACTATGTTTTAGGTTTGCTATATTTATACTCAAGTTAATTGAAGTACGGTTTGTATTTTCATTTATAATTTATATTATTAGCGTTCTGAGTCTTCTGAGTGTAGAGTTCATAGGGAAGTGCTGTTATCTTGATGGTAGCGGTGCATTTTTTATTACTAACGTACTAACAGTGCATCCTTGCAACAATGCAATTTTGTGTAGTGTGTTATAGTACTTCATGAAAAAATGAAGAAAATCATGAACTGTATTTTAGATAGATTTAGGTGGTATTGTTAATTACAGTCCGTGAAGCTACGGCTTACGAACTGCAATGGTCCTGCATTATATCTCCTGAAGAGTGAAGATGTTCACAATGCATGCAATTAAATTAGGTCGAATGATAGTTCAACATGACATAAACTAAAAACGGAAATTGACAAATAGTTGTTAGATAACGTGATATAAAAAGTCACACTTCTTGTTGCTGAGTCCAAAGCGATCTGTAGATTAACAAAAGGACCATAAAAAACAGCAGCAGAAGGCATGAAATTCTTCTTGCTGTGTATATTATGTTAGTGTGAGATATGTTGCACAGTTCCGTTTCCTTTGAAATAGCTATTCATCGTTTTCTTGAGGATGTGGATAATATCCGCTGATGCTGTATCACCTGATACGTATGTCATGTGTGTACAGTCCACAAGATGCAACTAATGTAGGAATGTTCATTTTACAAGCACTAAACTAGTAATGTCATACTTAGCGTGAACTTTCTACCATCTCACAAATATTATTTTAAACTTACTTTATCTGAAAGGGAAAAGATGAATGTGCAGAATGTATTTGCATACGGTTTGAAGCGTTTGGTTTATCTTGAATTTTTACACGTATTGTTTGTGGTCTCTCAAGAAAAAATTGGTCGACATGCTATGTCTTACATCTTACAGATGGAATTTCGACGGTTGTCTTTGATTTTTTGAGCAACGGTTTCGTTATATTTTCCAGCTGTCATGAATCATCGACCTAGGATTTATCAGTTGTTAATTGTGTGTCTGTCTTTTGTTTTCTTTGGAGGGATAAATGCTGCATGAATTTTGATAATAGGGCTTGAGTTTCAGCGTAGCTGTTAGATAGAGCAAATATTTTTTCAGAGGTGATTCAATCTGATTAACCCGTTTGACCGAGTGCAATCTGGTCGACGGAGAATCAGCAGAATTATTTTCTTTAGTCTGATGTCATATGTTGATACTCCAGTTACCAGCAGTTGTTATAGTTTGTGGCTTCCTTGTAATCCACTAGCAAGAGATTGAGTTAGTGTCAGTCGATCTGTAGTCTGTAGTCCGTCTGCAGGCGAAAGCAGATGGTCTTTGCAGTTTGCAAGGTAACTGGAAAGCCTTTCACTGTATAGGTTGCTGAACAACTATCAGTTGTATCTTAGACAAGTTGATCTTCATCCAGCATGGGCCAGATGGTTAAAATTCATTAGTGGTCATTTTGCTATGCTGTCTGCATAGATAAGTTTTAGGGAAGTTTCAACTCACGGCATTTGTCCTAAATATTTCTTGGCTAAGATATTAAGACATTGAATTTTGAAAGAAGTTATCATGATAAAGTTAGATTTGGCCGAGCCTGACCTCTTAATTATTTACTAGGTTCACAAAATTTATATTATAGTGGCAAAGTGAAAGCTCACGAGGCATTCATGATTAATGTTATAAACAAATTATTTGTTTCAATGCACAAAGTATTTGGAGAGGTAATTGATATGAAAACGTATGACTGAAAAGGCAATAAAATTGAATTCCTTATACTTCCAACTTCGAAAAACTTGTTGCTTTCGCCTTTAGATGATTCATCATATGTATAAAAATACTTCATCATCACATAATATTTTAAATAATCAAGAACAAGCTATGATTAGTCAAGTTATTTTTGAAGCTAAAATTATATTCCCCGACATTCAAGGCTGAAAAGGGGAAATATTTTGCATCCTCATAGCAATTTCCGCAAAAGCTGTCGGGCAATCAAATTGTTTTACATTCTATATGTATTTACTGTGTTTGCACGGTGACGTTTAATAATAGCATTTGAACGAAATTCGCACTATCGTTTTAAATTGGGGTTATCAGTAATGATAATGACAGTGTTTTACTGATAGATTGTATCGCTTCTTTAGTACCAGAAATTCAGAAATCACCTGTATTTTTACCTTTTACCATTGTCCACCACCTTTGTTACCAATGCAGTATAACATTATAATAATTTCACCGAGCATAAAATATGATAGTAAGTAGCATTTGGTATCCGTCTGTTGGTAGTTGGAGAAATTCATATGTATAATGAGATCGGCAAAAGGCAGATGTAAGAGGTCGACTGGTTCTTTCTTGACGGCTACTACCCGCCTTATGCTGACCTTTCTTAGTTTCGGTAGCACACTAGTGTCTAGGCTGCTACATTACGCACACGCATTTAAACATGGTAAAATTACTGAGGATAAAGATACTAGACTAAACTACTGCATAGAACGAATGAGCAAAGAAGCCTCAAACTGCTTTCTTCATTTCTTTCTTTCAAGTTTTCTGTTTTGGGTAGTCGGTGATGTACCCACACGATTCAGAGGATCCTTGTGCCCCGGTTTTAATACATTACCCAACCCTGCCGTTCGTAAACATAAGGGAGGTAGCAAACAACACCGTCTTCCCTGCAAGAAAGATCCTCCACTAGGTTGTTTGAAGGAATGGATGAAGAATGAATTTTACATCTGGTCTTCACACGAAACGAGAAGTGTTTTCGAGCATCTGCCACGCGACCACCTTTCCTATGGCAGAAGGTCGGCTGGCTGACTTTTTGCTGATTTCTATCTAGACACTCTTTTATACGCCAGTTGGCAAACAGTTTAAAATGTCTTGATGAATCTTCTACTCACTGATTATTTTATGTTCTCAGAACTGTAAGCAGCCAACATGGTCTTGCAATTAGTGGCCTGAATGCCTTAAGACTGCGAAAACAGTAGTTAATCTCAGTCATCGCATCACACTATTATTTTGATTAACAACTTTTGGCAGGCTGCGAAAAGCTCTGGAGTAAAAAAGTAGAATGATACCTGCGCATATGTTTAATTTGTGTGATAGTAAATGTTTGGGTTAAGTGAAAAGGTTCAATGTTGAAGAAATACGATGAGCATTTCATTATTGCTCTAAAATTAAAACTACTGCGTTAGACAAGAGATCGACGGAAGGGTAGTAAAACTTAAAATTTTAGTAAACAAACTTTTCATGAACCACAAAGACGATAGAAACTTTCTATTTAAAAAATGTTGTCGTACTTTTAGACGGTATGAATGAACTTTCCTAATTTTTTCACACAAAAAAGCATTAAAATGGTCAAGAGGCTCCCTAAGATCCTGCCACGTGCCGTAAAGCCTGCTGTTGCGATGAAGAAGTCCTTAAGTATCTAGCATCTGTACCAGTATAATTGTGAACACCTGAGGTCGGATAATAAGGGTCCCTTATTTCCCTTGGAGAAGTGAGGCAAACAGGATGAACTTCCACCAAGAACCAGACTGATGCGATCATGTACTGTGCTGTGCAGTGCAGTGGATCTTGTTTTTGGTTGGGATACGACTGGAGATTCAGGGAAGCATAATACAACTAGGATCTTTAAAGATCCTCAGGACGGAATATCCGTCAAAAGATCTTTCTTTCATAGTTCACATGTTGTTTGATCCTCAGAACTCAGCTGATTTTCAATGGTTGAAAAAGGTGTTCTTGGTCTTTCATCCTTTAAAGTTTAAAAGGGCTTTGTTTGAGGATTGACACAGAGCTGGAATGAATGGGGTCCCTTGGGCATCGGGCCATCACCTCAGCCCTGCCTCTCTTTCCTGGTTACTTTCAGCAGAGCTTTATTCAAGAGCAGCTTTCGGTTTCTCACATTTCTCATGTTTTCGCATCTAAAAAGGTCATACTTTGTGCTGGATTGTATATCTAATTGTAATGTAGATATTAAAGAGACTAGGTATGTCGAGAAAGGTCAGGTCAAAGGTTCTTAAGCAGTCTATACGATTAAACCGTATTGAATGACACTGACATTAAATCCGCAAAGTAATATTCTTCTACCTTAATGGTAATTATTGCTCCAAAAACCTGCCTTTGGAATCGCTGATTGTTGCAGGCATATGAATATACATGTCACTGATGAGGCAAGCTGATAAACATACGTGAGGAGTACATTATATCAAATTGAAGAGCTAGAAACTAAGGCTTATGCACAACTGAGAATTACGTGGTCTTGTTTTTGATTGCATGTTACGGCGAGTGGCTGTGCAGCGAGTTTCCTCTGTTCGGCAGATGTTTCATCAAGCTCTGTTGTTCAATAACGGCCACGCGCTACCGGTTACAGTGAGACTTGGATGTGTAGTAGTAGCTAGCGAGTGCTAAAGTGAGTTAAACTACCGTCATTCATATATTATGTGTATTTATCTTCTGCCTAAGACTATTCAACTTAGTTTGTATGAACTCGCATATGGCAAGCTGGGGGAGAAGTATTACATAAAGCGATACCCTGCCTACCACTATTGTTCATTGAACACATTTTGATCAGAAAGGATATCCCCACACTGAGTGGAGTGTAGTAGCTGTGGCAGTTGTTCCGAAGCGTATGTTGTCCAGGCCCAATGATATGGTGTGTGGAATTGTAAGGCAAGAGATGCAATGATTGTTGGAGATATTCGAATGCAATGTGAAGGGAGTTCGGTCTGTGAGACCAGTCAGCCACAGATCCCTTCAGTGAAAACAGCGTTTTTTGTGCCCACCAGACCTCTTTCTTCATACTTGGTTTCCTTCGGCTCTGTGGGTTCTACTTCATTCATTCAGTCTTAGGTTGAAGTGCTGAAAGGAACATTTCCACAATTATCATCTTCCGTCCAACTCTTCGTCTCACATCCGCTCTTCCCTAATAAGTCTTCGTGGACTTTAAATTATTAAGTTCATCCCGGTGAATTTCATTTCACCTTCCCGAACTGATACATGTGTGCCTCCAGGTTTGGATTCGTGAGTGTAAAACCAGAAATTCTGCGACTTTAAGTTGCCTAATCAGCGTGGATTACTTTTGAACCTGTGAATTAACACTCATGGCTTCTTCTCATTACTCCTGTGTTCAACCGAAGTCATTCCCATACAAGTCAAATAGTTCAACGCAACTGTACGGTTCAACTCCGAGAAATATGGGAGTACTTGTGACGGGACCATGGCCGATGAGCCAGCCTATTTCTCACAATCGTCAAAACAGTGTTTCCGCTAAGTCTCCTCCTAAGGAAAGAAGCCAAGACTGCAGAAGTTGTGGGATGTCACCCCATGTGTCACGTCAGGATTCGATTAACTATAGTAGTCGTAGTCAACCGAATCTCAGACCGCTGTCTATGCCTCCGTCGTTTGCCATGGTAGCCTCAGATTCCTGTGGGGCGAATGAATCCAGTATTGAACTTGTACCACTTAATTCTCGCATCCATCCACCGGTTCCGTGTCGGGCGTCTATTACCGGAGAAATTAATCCTACTTCTCCCCCTACATGTGTTCCTTGGTTGAAGAAGATGAAGGTGATCAAACGAATCCAAAGGAAAATCGGAATCGGTTAGTACAAATGCAGTTCATCTTTACTTACCCTTTGAAAGGATGCCAACTTCCTTGTAGGGAAGACAAATTGAAGTCAGGCATAAGGCTCCGTAAATGTGTAAGCTCTGTCAGAAGTTAGAAAAGGGAAAGAAAAATGTCTTAAAATAGCTGACTTATTGCAAAAGCAGAACATATACACATTACAGCACGACACGGCTGGCTTCCAACATATTTCATTATGGAGTAGTTTGAAACTACATCCTTCATTCTTTCTATGTAGCTTTTGTATTGAATGTCAAGAGACGCAACTAAGGGGAAGAAAGCCTTACAAACTTACATTTCAAAGTTCGGTGGTGAGTGTGGATCAGGAGGGTTGAGGGAATAAAGGCTTAGCAGAACATAATATCGAGGTAGCATGCAAAAATGCGAGTTTGATCAATTTCCGACGAAACTCACCATCTTTATTTTGTAGTTGGTCCAACATCGCGTGGCAAGAGAGCAAGAAATGCTGATAATGAGGCTTCAAAATTGCATCAAAAGAGGAGAACAACATTAATGGTTTTGAAGGAAGAATATGTCTGTTCTTAGCATATTCTCACGGTGGATGGGGAATATATTATAATGCTATTTAAGATGTGTGGAAAGTGTGGACCGTGAAGTTGATGCGGTAACTTACATCCGCAGGAGAGGTGGACAAAATAACACAGTGATGAGTTGAATTACAGGAGCAAGTTGTGTGCATATTAGCTCATCCACCATTATACCATTAAGAGCACGTAACATTCGAGAGCACTAGAAAGTGCTTTTACGTAAAACCTGAAGGAAAAAATAGGAAAGACGTGAAGGAATTGATGTTGAGTGAGTTCAGCCTGAGTCAGAAAGATTTTTCTCAATTGGGTGAAGTTGATTAAGTTTAATAGCTGTTAAGAAAGGAAGTCGTTTTTTTCTGGAGTGGAAATTGAGCCGATGGCACATGACCAGCAAGATCCGGCTTTGGAGTCCATCCGTACGCACTTGTTGTATTGTTTCATCAGACCAACTTGTAGTATTTATTGTGTGAACTGGTCTTCTGCCTAGGATAAATAATAATGTGATCATAATCATGACTGACAGTATTAACTGAGGACTTTAAGCATAACTGGTTTTATATATGCACCTGTATGTTGTGGAGGAAATACATGATTTGTATGTCGTTCTATGCATGCGTAGATGTTGTATGAAATTTTGTGATAGAGCATTATCCTTCCTGTTTTAGCTCTGATAGACTAGAGATGAGGGTGCTGCATTTTCATGGTTAGACTATGGATTTCATATGTATCTTCAATCTGAAATGTTTGTACAGTGGTAGATTGTCGGGTAGGATGCTACGTCTCTAGCGCCTTCAGGACTTGAAGAGAAGCCCTGGTGGCCTGTGTTAAATAAACCAGCAAAGCTGCAGGGACAGGAAAAGGAAGTTGAGAGGATGTTCCTTTTTTGTCAAGTATATTATGTTAACTGACGCTGAAAATAAGGCACATCCGTACTTTAAAAGGATTTTATGCTGAAATCGATGATGTACACTGGATGACTTGCTTGTTATTCCGTAATTAATGCCTTTCAACTCTTCGGAGAATAATAAAAATTTGGTTTTAAATTAAATAGCATATTGTTGGATGCAAAATGACTGAACCGGGTTTTATAAACAACTGTTGAGTAAACTGGAATTAAAGAACTGAAGGGACTAAATTGTAAAATGATATACAATACTATTATGCTTCCCCACGCATGTAATGAAATGCGTTTATTTAGTTTATTTAATTTAAATAGCTTAGCACTGATCAAATAGCTTTGTTCTTGTTTTAACTAATCAAATTTCATGTTTTGCCATTTCAGGATCTCGAGGAGGTGGGATGTCCCCAAATAACATGCCACCCTTGCTGTTTCATAGTGTTCATGGAGAAAATGTTACCATTAGTGAAAACGGGAGTATGGCGAAGCGTTGCAATAGCTTCTGTAAAGCTATAGTATTTTCTGATAGAGCAGTGAAAGTTGCTGAAAAAGTAAGTGATTTCCGAGCTTAACGAATGAAGTCGTAAGTATACACTAAGCAATTAATCATTTTGTAAAAATAACTTTAGGTTTGTATCAAATTCGCGGAAGTGTCTACTAACTGGAGTGGAGTACTTCGATTGGGATTCACTGCTCACGACCCATCTTTATTGAAAAGTTCTGGTCTTCCTCGTTATGCCTGTCCTGGTAAGTTTAAGAAAACTATCTTTCCTTCATAAGTACAATAAAAAAGGTTTGGAGACTAGAGTTAATTTAATTTCTTTACGTTTTCTATTTAGATTTGACATCCAGACCTGGTTACTGGGCCAAAGCTTTTAGCGACTTTTATGTCAAGAAAGACGCTATTTTGTTTTACTATGCAAACTCAGCTGGTGATGTTCACTTCGGGATCAATGGAGAAGAAAAAGGCATTTTCTTTTCTGGTGTCGATACTCGAGGACCATTATGGGCTATGTTAGATATTTATGGAAATACCACTTGTGTAGAGTTCGTAGGTAAGTCTTTATAATCTTTAAATTCCTTCTCGAACCTTTTCTAGCATTTAACAAGTTTCTTGTTATTGTGCAGACCCTCGGGCTCACCTCAACAACTCTCGCCGCAGTATTAACGAATCAGCTTCTAGTCGAGAAGACGCCGAAATCTCTCTCAGCGCAATTTTGCCATCATTAAGTGCATTACAACTAGAAGAACCTTTAGATACGATGAAGTCAGAAAGTCGCTGCTACATGGATTCCGATCTACAAACCTTAAGTTTCCATCGGTAAGAATTAATTTTATTCTATTGGATTGAAATATTTGATATCAAGAATGTGACATACTAATTTTCTCTTTTAATTTTAGTGTTCGTGGTAAAAATGTCATGAGCATCGCTGAGTCTACACCTAATCTTGCTCTCCGTCGCGCAGGAGAGTACTGTAATGCATATGTTTTTACGGAACGACCTGTACTCCCTGGAGAAACTATAGTTATTCAGGTAGGTTATCAACGTGGAAAGATAATATAACAACCCCACACATTTCAGTTGGTGTATTGTAGTCACTTCAACAATTATTTCAATTGAATTCAGGTTCTTCAGTCAGACATGGAATTTACAAGTTCGATGGCGTTTGGATTGACATCCTGCAATCCAGGATTTGTTCACCCCGAATATCTTCCTGAGGACTCGCACCTTCTTATAGATAGACCCGAATACTGGGTGGTGAAGAAAGACGTTGCAAATAATCCAGCCTCCAGAGATGTGTTGGCGTTCTCAATAAGTCCTTCAGGTAAATAGTTTTTTTCAATCTACAAAGCTTATCATTCAAAACAGGTTTAATAAAGTTTAAATTATTTTTAACAGGTGCTGTGACCATGACAAAAAATAATGGGGCTCCAATAGTTCTTATGCATGTGGACCACTCGGTGCCATTGTGGGCTTTCTTCGATTTGTATGGAACAACTGAGAAAATTAGGATGCTAGGATCTGTAAAACGTGCAGAGCCCCTTTATAGTACATGTAAGTTAGTTTTGTGTTGATTTGAGGGTATGAAAAGAATCTGAGAATCTGACGGTTACTTTTTTGTATAATTCTTAAAGGTGGAGAAAGGCCTCGGAGGGAAAATTCTTTATACTCAACAAAATCGCAATCAAGGATGCTTCCTGCTCACTCACCGGCATCTCGCAACACAACTACAGAAAATAGGGTAGAGGATTACTTTGAGCTGTCACATTCACCCAACTCAATGGAAGCGTCTGACAGACAGTCCTATGCTTCTGGCCAATCAGCTTCTCAAATGGTAAGCACTGCGTTTGAAGTTTATTCTCCAGTTTGTACCGATTAAAAAACAAAATTTAATTTTGCAGGCAACTAGTGACGCCTCTAAAAAATCTTTCTTTGAGAAAGTCGGCTGGTCCTTTGAGTGTGTTGCATGTTGTGAACGTACAGTGGATAGCGTTTTTTACTCATGTGGACATATGTGTATGTGCTACAGTTGCGCTATGGAATACTGGAAGTCGAAAGAGAAAGGTTGCTGTCCAATTTGTCGAGCCGCTATTTCCGATGTTATCAGATGTTATAAGTCTTAGTAGTGTAAGAAATAGTAAGAATATTTGCTTTTAAACTGTTAAGTCTCTGTGCAATTAATGTTGTGAATTTGTCGAAGAAGCTTAATGTGTGACGGTGGGTAACATTCGATCGCTATTTAATTTATTTCCTTGATACCATTTTGATCATGATGTTCAAATTTTCGCTTTTACAACATCAATATCATTGTGAAACTGTAAACAACTGCCTCTGTAATGAAAAATAGTTAAGTTCAATCGGAAACTCGTATAATTTATGACACCCGAGATCAAGTTGCATCTCACAGCTAACCAATATAATAAATAAATATATCAACTTGGTCTTTCCTGCGGATTTCTATGATAAAATCAAGCCAACATTTTTATTCTATCCTCATATTTGTTAGGTACATTATATTTGGAATCAGAAATGCCTTCACGCTGATGCATGGTTCTCATGAATCCATAGTTGATGAATTCATCATGGAGTGTCATGCTGCAACTTTTCGGTACTTAAGTAATCTTGTGACAGTTGTAGTTGTGACTTATTTAAGCGCACAGCGGAGCGTTAATTCCATTATTGAAGCCGACGGGATACTCTCCCACTGAAATGTACAACTTCACGTAACTTCATCACGGCATATGAAAGCTTTACTGCTATATATTCCTACCCCATAAATGACAAACTTACCAAGGATTCAATTCTACACTTTGAACGCGTTTCAGGGACTACAAAATGCAGAATTCTGAAGAAGTGACTGTCGATAGCATCAGACTTGAAATCATGAGCCCACAAGGTAACTAAAAATTCGGTCGAACAAATGCACTTAAATTTTTGAATAATAACATAATAATAAACCTAAGCTTACGCCAAGATAATTAGCGTAGGTAGTGTCACAATATAGAGTTCTGCATGTTTTGGTAATCAAAAACAATTTATGTGATCACACGGATCTGCATACAACTCACACAAAAATACTATTTTGGCCCATTTTTGTGGCCCATACCGCTCCGTGGGTCATTCGTTCAATCTATAGACACTATTTAGGAGGAAAACCACCCAGACACTATACATCGCTGCATGAACCCAATCATCTGGACCAAGGCTGGACTAATTAGTTACCACGATTGATAATAAACTTACCAGTGATATTTTCTGATTTCCCAGGCTCCAAAATCCCTGTACCGGGTTCTACGCTGTAATCAGCAGGTTTGGTAGTAAGTATTTCGTAACACATTCTATGCTCCGACAAGTTTGTTAAAAGGAGTTGAGCCTTTGATTCAACATCGAAGGGACCTGAAAATAGAAAAACAATACTAATAGCTTCCAATAAATGAGGTGATTTCCAAGCAACAAAGGGAAGACGTTTAACTAACTGACCTGTGAAACGAAGCTCGTGTTCAGGTAAAGTCCACAGGAGCCGTGGAGGTGACATCGTTTAATTCTTTCTCAAGATTGATTAAGTTCCTGCTGGCGTCCTTCCCACTTTCCCCGAAATGGCGTCGAAAAACGAGACAGTAGTGTACGAAACAGTAGCTACACCGGAACCAAAACCAAAGGCTATCAAGTTGGGTTAAACTTCACAACTCCCTCTGACCCCTGGAGAAGTGGATGTTTGTAGAAAGCTTCTATTTCGAATTATGACTCCTCTAAAAGGGATAAACAATAAACAAGTAGAAGAGCAGTTTTGGAGATCAGTTAAGTTTTAATTCTTGCTCATATCCCTATAAACCGGCCTAATTATTTTTCGGAATGCTTTTCAAGGTACGCTAACTAACGCATTAACAACGGATAAACTTGAAGTTCTCAAATATGCAACTTAAACTGTTTTTTGCTCCGTTCATAAATACACGGAACGCTGTAAATTTTGTCAGTGTTGAAGACACTGTTGATTAAATACGGAAACTAACGGAATAGTAGATCGTGTATCTCAACGCGTGGTGAAAACCACTATAAGACACACACAGTAATAATAGGAGACATTACTTTTGATTAATCAACCGAAGAAAACAACAAGAGTTCATGGACTCGCTCAACGAAATCCCTAACTACTCTAGAAGGGTTTCCATTCCAATCTAAGGCATTGAAGATAGCAAGAGCAATTGATAAAAACATGGACTAGAGTCACGATGTCACGATTGAACTGACGATTTACGAAATCAATACAACTCTATGCTTTCTTTGCCAGCAACTGCCCAGGATATTTGCTGCAAAACTGCAAGGTAAACAAGCAGAGGAACAACTATCCCTGAAGCGAACTTAATAACAACGAGTTCATGAACATCTTCGTCAACACAACTTTATCTACTAACTATAAGCCATTGGGGAAAAACCTCTACAGGTCAGGTCCAATGACATTGATGTTTTGTTGCAGTGACGCTTCCGAGTAGCTTTCACCACTGCTCCAAAGTAAAGTTACACAAATTCTCATGTGAATGACAAAGCCTTACACAATTCATCATTAATTTTGACAATTTTCTCACAAATCCGGTATTAGGAATACGTATTGGTAATGGTCTTTGAGAGAGAGAACTTCGACGAACGAAAATCAATACTAATGATTAATGTTGTCGAAAGCAAACAAAGTATCAAATACACGTGTGATTTGAAACGCAAGCTACCGAAATAACTAACCCATGTGTGGGCGAAATATTATGTCACAGGAACTGCATGTTCAGTTCGCAGACTAGAAAAGCATGTTACTGGGCAAATCTTTCCAGTTCGTTCGTTTCATTCTATGAACTATGAACAGTGTATATAAGTATGTTGTATGTGTATCGGTTTCGGTGTATGAAAAATTTCCAGTCGGATACACTGTTCTCTAGAATTAGTACTTTAGTTCTTCAAGGACAGGTTGAATTTTTGAATGATATTTTCTGCATTATAGGAAGAAGGGGTTTGTAGTAGATTGCAGTTTGAAAATCGGGAACGTTAGAATTTAGAATACAGAGGCTTGTACGATGATAGGATTGAACTGGAATCTTTGAGACACTAAAGTGGATTTGAATTTTAAATAGAAATCGGTTGTGTGGAAGATTGAGACGTGTAATCTAGTCGCCGAATGCAATTGGACAACGTGTACAACCAAAGAAGATTAAAGTTTCACGACCTGGTGGCTTCTATGCTGAGATATTGTTATCCTCTTCCGGTGAAAGTTAACTTAGTTTGTCGTATTTTACCACAGCCTTTTCTTATAAATGCTTATCGAAGGAGAAGGCGGGTTTAAATGGAGGTTTCATAGTATCACCATCACCTTCACGAGAAAAATTCAGATACACATTTTTCTTGAGTAGATTAACGATACCTATTCCTCCAGGTCGATTTCCCATGAGAGGAACACAATAGCTGGGAATCCGGATCTCCCCACATTCATCATTTACTACGAGCTCTCTCTCTCTCTTCACCACCTCCAACGGATCCTCCAGCTTCACGAAGGATATTTTTCTTTAATGTCATATTTTTCATTCCTCGTCGACACCTGCTTTTATGGCTTAAAAAAAATGTCCCTCTCACACTGACAAGCACCGGTATTTGACATGCTTCGATGCAACTTGTCGTTCCCTCAGACTCCACGCAGGATCTATAGGTGCGACATACCAAAAAGTCATTTGTTGTGCTTTTTACTTACACACCAGAGGTATTAATAACTTGACTGTTGCATGATTTCATTAATTTTTGACTGGGAAACCTTAATTTTGAACTCACTTCAAAAGGTTCTAAAACGCCAAAACAGGCACGGATGACGGATAACTTTTTGTACCGGTTCGCACGTCATTTGAGTGTGAATAATTGAACTTGTAATTTGCAAGAATTGATTTACAATGAATTGTCGCATGTTACAAAGTGTGGTGATGATACGTGTGGGTAGACATTTCAACAAAGAGTTTCTTTACATGAGAGAAATTGTTTTAGAAAGCTCACAGGCAATATAAGCTCACGCAGCAATGAGAAGTGTGCAGGTTCCTGGACAAATTTCTCCAGGGATTTTTAGACAAAAGAGAATAAAATAAACAGCACTTTGCACTGTGGGAGGTTTTAGAAGGGCGTGCCCGATTTGTTGTTCAGCGACAGGTTTACATTACAACTAAATGGAGACCGATTTAGATTGTTGGACTCCCTTTTGTGGGTTCATTAATTATTATTAGCACCAGACGTGAAGCCTTCATTCTCCGATTCCCTCTGTGGCATCTCGCAAAGGCTTGATCACAAAATCTTCCCTAAAACTAATTTACTGGGCGTGAAACACATCGCACAAAACCACAAAGACAAAGCCAACATTGAAGGATAGGGTCAACTGTCATGAGACAATCGAGAGTTCATTTTTTACTCGGGAAATCACTGAGAGTGAGCCTTCATAATACGGGATTTCATTTATGTTTCAGCTAGAACTCCAAATCCACTATGAAAATTAAAGTCTGAGTAATTTTAACAAAAACTGAGAGAAAGCAGATCCGATTAAGTAGGTAATTAAATGACAGCTTTCCATACTATTCTAAAACTTTTCCCAGTGACATGAATTGCCAGCATAGAAATACTTCACAGTTTTAGGAAGCAGTATGCATCCACGGTGAGTGAATCTGTAAAACAGACAGGACCATTCCCGAAAAAAAACAGTCATTTCTGCTCATTTCTTGATTTTTATTTCCTGATAAATAGTACTGGAAGTCGTAGAGACAATTGAGGAACCTACGGCTCCTTACATCTTAAACGTTAACCTTAGTTGGTTGAAGACCCACTGACCTTTGACTCTTTCCACATTTTAGACTCCAGCACTCTGGCTGGGTTTGGTGGCAAAAAGTTGCGATGCATAAATCGTGACAGTAAAATAAAGCGAACAGAAACTCACTGACGGAAGCAACAATTCTTCTGTCGAACTACAAAATTAATGGACAGCCGTACTAATAGCTAGTGTTTAGAAGCACATTTCTGCGTCCATGTTGATTAATCGTTAAGCCAATGATTCACCTTTCACTCCGTCTATTTTTGAGTTATCTGGCTTATGTTCTTAAATTCAAATCTCAATACAGCATTTCACATGAATTGGTCTAAAAATTTTATTGGATTGTAGGTACGTTCCTAAATTGTTCCCCAAGGAGATAACAGCTCCAAAATTTTCCTGGTGCTACTGAATATTTCAGCCGTTTGTGGATGACTTTCCTCCTAAGTCTCCTTTCCATGATTTCGCGTCCTCCCACAAGGCTTCCTTGCCTGTCTCTCCACTCCATTTGTCTAGATTCGCAGTCAGTTCCCCGTGTCAGTGTCAGTATGCAGGGAATGGAAACGGTGGAAGTATTATTGGAAGTGCATCTCAGCCACTTACTACATCATGAAGAATTCACGCTTTGTCGTCAATCCATCAGTTTATGTCAGAAACGGATACATTCGGAGTTCCTCATGAGGTGCGATAGATTTTAGCTTTCAGGTTTTGGTTCACGCCTCTACAATGATTAGGTTGATAGCAAAGGGTTAGAGGCTCTCCTTCTTTAGAGTTCTTCGCCATAGAAGAGAACGATCTAAACTGTATCAGTTTTTACGATCCTTTTTCATTTCCTTTGACTCATTCTTCTTGTTTCAGCAATTGAAGCTATTTTTCGCAGCGAAGAAGTGTGCGTATATAGTATATAGGACACGGCTAAGTCAGGAGTCGATATCCCTTGCTTTTGTAAAGAGATCATTAAAGAACGTGAAAAACTACTTTCTCCGTGTTTGTTGCTTTGAGCTATCTCCCTCCGTATTGCTCTGAAACAAACTAGACCAAAACTGCTTCTCCTACACTCGGTGCTCTCTCTTTCTCGGTATAGTGGCTTCATTCAATTTAAAAGAAAAGGGCTTAGCCTCAACTCGCACGATGTCATAATGTATCAAGGGAATCCTGCATGTGACTTCATGTGATTCAACCACAACTGAACTCACTACTTCTCATTTCATCGGGCTTTTTTGAATTTACGTTGCATTAAAAATAAATTCTTTACAGTTTGCAGAATGCTATTTCTTGTTCGTAAATCTTCATTTCAATCATAAAATAACTTCAGTGGTTTCCTGGCTGAGACATGTCTGATCAAAATTTCAGTTTCCCTCTGCACGTGGCACTAAAAAGATTACAAACACGGGAAGAAAAGGATGGATCCATTTTCACGTTTGTCCTTCTGAATCTTTAAGAACCTCACCAGAAGTCTCATTCGGAAGAAACGCCATTGTTGAAGCATTAAGGTGGAGTAATAGACAAAATAGAATGCGTGTACTTCCTTCACCTTTCCCAGCAATAATTATGTACTTAAGCTTTCACTTCGTCCAGAGTCAACACTTTTCCTGAAACGCAATTTAGAGGTAAGAATTAATTCTGGAAGGTTGGGAAAGTGCCTTTTCTTTCTTCGCAGAAGAACCTCCTTGTCTAAAGGCTAATCTGGTACATGCAACAGCTCAAACTTTAAATTGCTTTCATCTGAAGGTGGTGAGGTTCGCCATTCGAACAATCTGTGGTTTCCAAGATAAAGAATATCATATCACTTGGAACAGAAACACAGGTATACCCTCACTTCTCGTAAAGACACAGATGTGCTGGCTGTATTTGTAACATAATTATTTAGAGGGCTTAATCGTCTCCCTTGACACTGGAGTTCAATTAAGCAACGCGTGCAAAGCACTTCGCAGTTTTGACAACTTCATGTTCCTTGCATGAGATCCTAATAAACCTAAGCACCAATCCTTGCGAACAGTTCCTTCTATTAGCCACAATCTACCAAATTGCACTGCATTTCTTGTCTGAGGAACAATTAGTGATAAATCTTTGAGAGTCGCATAAAGTTAACATTCATGAGTTCCTCTTATAGTTTTATGAATCACATGAAAAATCACTTCAATTAAGGTTCAAGGCTCTCAGTCCATATACACAAGGGGGAGTTTGGTTTTACGACAACACTGCCTGTAATAATATTCCTTTTCCATGTGACACCAGGTGAGTCGGTGGTCTCAGAGAGAGTACAGTTCGCATGTTTGTTTTATAATCCATCCCTTTTAGGAATTTATTAAGTGAGATGTGGTCATTAGGATCCATCCAATATTTTATTATCATTCGCAACCACACAGAGAGTTGTTAACTGCGTGCAGGGGACTACTTGTGTGTGTATCCTATCCATGTATGTTTTTACAAGTATTTGACTTTTAAAAAACTAAAAGGTTTATTTATTGTCATACATCATTTCAGCACATCAGTAATATTTGAAGTCATGTTGGTTCAGGTAGACAAGCAGTAGGAGTGGTGGAGCTGCTTCACTCGTGTATACGACGACTAAAGGTCATGCATTCTACAAATAAAGAACTCTCCTAAGATCAACCAGTGGGGGACGAGTGTTTCTGAGCATTTCTCTCTCCTAAGCTGTGAAGAAGTGTAGGTGGACGGATTGAATTATTGAGGATGCAGCTTGGTAAGACGAAGTCTTCGTATCTTTTGGTTGCTTATAAATACGGAAATAAATGTCCTCAGAAGGACACCTGCAACAAATATATACCGAGTCCAAAAGTGGAAAAAAGTGTGTCCCGGAGGTTCTGTTTGGATTTCTAAAACTGCAAGAGGGAAAGTGAAATAAACTGAACTTCAGGCTGTACTTGTGTGACTTGGAAGTTGGAAGTGTGTTGGAGAGGAGGATCAGTGATTTGTTCTGTACACATTCGAAATGCGACCACGAGAACGTGTTGGAAGAAATTTAGTAGAAATTTAGTAGAAATTTCGTTGATCATGACACAGAAGTGATTTTCGACCGATCGTGAGTGACGATGGGAATATCACCGAATGATATCCTAAGGGTTCGGTGGAAGTAATAACCATAATTGATGACACTGGGATGTAGTTAAGGGGGCTGGAGGCACTTGTAACTTTGTTCTGGACATTCACATGAATATTTCCTAAGTTCAAGTCGTGTAAGCGAGCGCATGTCATGGACAGAAACATACCTAAAGAACTGTATGTTGTCGTATTCCATCTCAGTTTTGCAAGGAAACCTCCTCAGTCCACAGTTCTCTACTCAAACTCAAAGACCGATTAGTGAGTCACACTGCTTCTACAGCTTCTTCCTTCAATCCTACTGGAAATTTTCCAATTCACTTCTCTCGGAATGTGCAATATCGTCTCAAGAAATTTTATAGCAATGTGACCCAGCCTTGAGTTCTTCTTGTGTGCTACATTGAGATTTCACTGTTGTGTCGACCCACACGTCATCTTCCTAACTCACCGAGTCGTTACTTTCACCCTGTGTACCCTCCAACGGCTCCAAAAGCTCCAACTATTTTTCAACATCAGTTAACATTAACACAAAAAAGGTTGGATTCCCCCCTAAAGCTTTAGGTACGGTTATTTAATTCACTAATAAAAGACAGGCAATAAAACACATGCAATTTTAGCGAACAGCGAGGATTGCCAAGTGAAAAAAGACACGCTTCTCACATAGCCCCAATCCTCCAGTGTTGTACACTATATTGTGCAGTCTTGTGTATCTGTGTGCATTGTCTCATCCTCATCTCCAACTGACTATTGTTCGTAAGGTTTCTCTCGGTGGAAATAAATTTTACAGCACCCCGCAGATCACGAAGTGAAGATAATATGTAGATCTTCGTATGACAATATAAGACAACAAGGAAACAAGTACGAAGAAGGTGAATTCAACCAAGCAACCAAACCGGTATGTGTGGCTTTTCTTCTAAAACTCTTTTTATTACACGTTGACTTCAGGGCTTATGCTTTCTTTCCATACATTTATCTCCTCTCGTATATGTTCACGGAGTGGAGACTTGTTTCATAAACAAGATTTCTCTGTGTGTCGCAAAACTTGGGGTAAAGAAAGCCCAACAACGAGAAAGAAGGACAACTTTTCCTCTGGTCTGTCTTCTTTCGTGAGGGGGGAAATAAACTAAGTTCTCATATGATTCTATATACTCATGTTAAAATGAACATTAAATGTATTCCCAAGCCGCCCAGTCCCATGTTTCTTGCGAAAATGATGCTAAAAAGAAGACTACCTGGTGGCCAAGTTGGTTTCCTAAATTTATTCGATTAACTTCTATGTTCTCTGACTGTTGGATGGTGAAATGTGACTTTTCTCAACAGCCCATAATACTTCTGTTGTATATATTGTTGCGAAAAGGGAACCGTTGTGTATCTATCGATACCCTCAAAGTGAAATAACCTTTTCTATCTCACCTAATGACTGCTTAAGCTCGTAATTCTTCTCCTGAATTTTGTAACGCAGCTCACGTTTAAGGTTTATTGTTTCAAAGACCGAAGGAAGGCTACATCTTCCATAGAATTAATATTCGGCCTTCAACTTCACTTAAACCTCAATGAGAAGTGTATAATGTTACGAATGCATGTGTAGTGAAAGTCAACTGACCATAACGTGTCGTCTGCAGCTGGTGAAATACCGAGAGTACTTGAGACATAGCACACAGGCTTAATGATGGCACATATGTCCTGTGACATACGCTGAATGGCTGAATGAGTTAAATATTCCGTTTCAGGTTGTAAATCCACTTCATATCAGACGACTAAAAGCAACATACCTACATGGAATTACTTTGTTAAAATGTACAGACAGATGAATCAAGTCATGTGACACATGGGAAATTAGATTCTATTTGTCAGCACACACTGCGGAAGGATGATAGTCCTCATCATCAATTAATATCTTTAGAGGAAGGTAAAAAGCAGAATAGGTAATTAGATACAATTAAAGTGGCCGTGAAACAATTCCAATTGGAGAGTATGTTTGTAGCAGTGGTGGGGTTTAGTGTAGCAAGTATTTGTTAAATATTTAATACCGACAATCGAACAAGAGTTGGGTGGGTGAAAACTTGGGTTCGAGGGATATGTGTGTGTGTGTGTGTGTGTACCTGTGATCTTACACGGTTTTTGGAGAGAATTGTGTAGAGAAGATCGAGACCCTCGAGGGAGGAAAGAATTTGACTGTAAAAATACCACTGACAGAAAGATTGATTCTGCTGTACGTTCAGTTTCTAAACAAAAGTCAGAGCGGATCGTTGATGATGATGAACTCTCCTTGTACTCATCGACTTCCTCTCTGGCCTACCTGAGTTTTAGACAGATCCCCAAAGAGCACTTTGAACAATGTTCACTGACAGCGTTGAGCTTCTTTTATACAGTCAACCATCGCCCCAATAAACGACGCTCGTACTTCCCAAAGTTATTTATGGGTTCGGGAGATAGTCTACACACAAGTCGAACGGTACTAATAAGCCACGTTCTGTTTACCTGGACATGGGCATTTAGCTTTCCGCTGCTACACTTCCCCACAGAACCTACAGTACCACCGCACCTTCTTCTTCTCGGTTGTTTGCATATTGCTACAATATTCATCATTTTCGCTAACAGTATACCAGAGTAACTCATGCATGACGTGCTTCCCATTATTAGTTTCCAAACTCATTTACAACGTACGAACAAATACATACACACTGGGCTTTGAGACTGAGGCTGGTTTACACGGTACACACACACACACACACACCAGACCTTGGGACTGTAATATTGGGACGCTTAAACACATTCCTCCTGAAGACGTACAGTCTGCATCGTTACATTTTCATAAATCTGCTGAGTTAAAATTAACCGGTGGAATAATATCTCTCGACAACAGTGGTGGTAACTAGTAACGATGAGTATTCCAGAAGTGAGACATTCAGCAAACTCTTGTTAACGACCGTATGAATTCTCTGACTTCCTTCACACATGACTTCACCACTAGAAAAGTCTTCTTAACCCTACACGCTAAATCGCTTCCAGCGTTTCCCAGAATTTAATTGTTATCCAGGGTTTATCACCAAGTTGCACTGCTTCAGGAACATTCCACCTTGAAATTGTGTGTATATAATAAAGTCCGGAATTAAGACACTCCACGCAGTTAGCAAGAGTAAGTTTCTAAATTTAGAAGGCTTGGAAAAATCGACAATCTCATTTTATTTAGATACTTACGTGACTTCCAAATGAGACTGCTTGAGTGAATACGAGACATACAATTAGTTAAAGTATGCAGGGACTTATACAAACACCCCATTTACATTAGTCGTGAATGAAGAAAAAGAAGCATTGAAAATCTAATGGAAATCCCATAAATGGTTGTGAGGACGATGTTTTCTAATCCCTGCTTTAGAAATGAAGCAATTCATTGAGTTTTAAGATTCCGGAACTTTTTACTTTTCTTTCTACCTGTGGAAAGAAACTTGCCTCTTTCCCTACACACGCTCACTGATTCACAGCTCGTCTTGTACAACACACACACACCTCTAGACTTTATACACAGTTTCTTTTGACTCGTACTTTCTCCCCTCATCACACTTTTTCAGCAAAGAAACGTGATGTAAGTTCGAACAGAAACAAAGGCAAATTATCGACGGCTTATCTTTAGAAGTTTCTACAAGTCGGCTTGGAGTGTCAGATGTTGGAGATGTGTGTGTGGAACTTGTGTGTATGTCGGCCTTCTTGTGAAGGTGGGCGAGATGAACACACACTGAATCCGCAATTTAAGTACACGACTTTATTTTGGCTTTTGGCAGCGCACAGGGAAAAGTATTGTTTAGGTCTGAAACTAAAATTATACACCTAATTTTGGAAAGATTTTGTGAGGTCGTGTGTTCAAATTATGTTGTGGAGCTTCCAAAATCCAAAGTGTTCTCTCTTCCACATGACGTCATTGAGGGATGCTATCTGTTCGCGGAGAATGTTAACAGGATTTATTTAACACGTCTGAATGTAATATATTAGAGTACAAGAGGATGATATGGCGCTATAACAAAACTTTATGACTGTTGAAATAAGCCTTTTTACTTGCCAGCCACTTGTAAAAGTTCTCTAAACTGAGTCTGAGTTTTTCTCTCCTCACTTTGCTTGGGTTCAGTACCTTTGATATGCAAAGATGAATATTCTGCCTTGACGTCTACCTCGCAATTCTACTTCTTTAGTTGGTATTTTGCCCTCTTTCACGATCGGTTTGGGTAATTTTAACTTAGTTTTAGTTTTCCAGCGCGAATCTAATAAGGGAAGGAATGAGCTGGTTCATCTCTTATACTTCTTCGAGTTCATTACTTTGAATAAGACTTTGGATTCGAGTTTAGCAATTTTATTTCGCTGTGCACATCCTCACGCTGCTGCTCCTCGTGCTCCAAACTTTAAAGTTGCTTCAACTTATAGTGAGACGTGCAGTTGATACGCAGTGTTGGCTTTTCTGCTGGTGGAATACTTCCTACTCTCAGCTTCTTGGAAGACAATGTTGTGCACGAGATTCCCATCCTTTCTTGTTCTTCCTTAATCCTTGTATCAAATTTATTGTAGGTTCCTCTCAATGCAAGAATAGCAAACAACACCGAATGCGATTTGTGGAATTCCTTGTAGGAACAATATTTTCCTGTTAGGAAAGTCATTTGAGTCATCTCACAACATTTTGTGGTTTGAAATTGTATCTTCAAAGAACTCACAACGGAAGGAATAAATACTCGTCAAGATATTTGCATTGCAAGTAGTAAGAATTGTGTGTGTGTTTGTTGCGGTTGTGTTGGTGAATTGCATAGCTACTAAATCTGTATCATCAAAACAGCTATTCGGTATTGTCAGAGTTAGAGTTCATGGCAAACATCTTTTGTCCCTTTATTCCTGTAATAAAAGCATCAAAAACTAGGACATCTTGAAAATAAAGTACATCGTTATCTTTTAAAGCATGAGAGCACTTAGAAGTCTCGCTAGAGTGACTCAAGATTAGCTTTACATGTAATGGCAAATAATAAAATACACGTCAAACAAACTTGGATAAATATTCCGGACTTTGGAAACGTCTTCTTGTCCATCTGCTTGTAGGTTCGACTCCAATTAAACTAACTTACCTCAGATGTCCACCTCAACATTCAAAAACTTCTTAATGCAACGAGGTATAGCTTGAGTCATGTTTGTTTCAATTATTGTTTCAAGTCTGGACTGAAGTGACTTGCTCATCACGTTCTCATTCACTGAGAAATGGCTGGCTTGTTCCTCAAACTATAAAATTTCGGTTTGATACAGTGTTGCAGTCGTTTAAATGTTAAATATCTTAACAAAGGGAAAAT
>JAQGAC010000023.1:0-83989 GCA_034696585.1 Isotomurus maculatus | reverse complement strand
ATTTGCAAGGCTAAATCGTAATCGTGGTGCTTGTAAACATTTAAATTTTGGAAATGAAAATGCTGAATGCTGGTGAAATTTGATGCAGCAAGAAAACTTTATTTACAAAAGACTTTTGTCTAAAGAATGAATCTACTTAAAAGAAAACTGTCCATGTTCCGTGTTCGTCCACAAGTGTTTTTCTGAAGTTTTAATTTCATATGTCAAACTGAGTTCTTGTTGTCATTGATAAGTGATGAATATCTTCAGGAGTCAACGGTCCGTCTGCAAGAATATTTAAAGTTGTGTTGCGTTAGTTGCAAGCAGAAATATACTTCATACAACTAAATCAGTTTATTTTGACTCACTCATTTGATACCAGTCGTGGTTTCCTATGTCATGCCTAGCTGAGTCGATAGCGTGTCTTATAGCGAAGATAACTCCGACGCTCATCCTAAAAAGCTTTGTACTATTTTAAATTGGTCTTTACATATGCTTCGTTGTTACTTACGTAATTGGTGGTTCTCCAGTTGCTGTAAATAATGATTTAGTTTTTTATTTTTTCAAACTTAAAATTATGATTTGATTTTCTGCGTAAAAGTTGTAAACCTTTTGAGCGTAAAACGCCATGCGGATTTGGCCTATTTTTAAGCATCGTTACACGAAAATCTTCAGGGATGCATTTAGGAAACGGAGGTTTGTATTCCTACCAATTTAATATCAGCTTATCATTGTTGCAGGTCCTGGTGGTTTTTACATGTTACTTCGTAAGAAGTTACCCAAGTATTGTGTGTGAGGAGTTCTCCTGTATTTTTGTCGTAAACGAGCTTTTCACTGGTCCACATTCCTAAGCCCATAATGTACGCTCCTTCGATCTGCCCGATATCCACTTCAGGACTCAAACTTTGTCCGGCGTCTTCCACCAAGTCCACTCGCACAATCTTCCGACATAAACGTGTAAAAATAGAGAATAAACTGGGAGATAGAAATAGGCTTATTACTACTATACGCCAAACCTTGAACTCTCCTGTAAGAATGTCAACTTCAACTTCAGTTAATGTCAATCCCCAAACCTCGTAAGGGATGACGTCGTTATGCTTGCCTCTGTTGAGTGAAGAAGAAGCTCTACTAGAAAATAGTTCCATCAGGAAAATGCAGTAAAGCTTACTGGTAATGGGCAGTTAACAAGATGTGTTTGCCGTAGCAAGCTCCAACCACTTGTTCCCACGGGGCGTCTTTCATGGCAGACCTCACAGGCTCCATTTTTTCCAGCAGCTGCTTTGACGCTTCTACTGCGGCCTTCGATTAAACAATTCCAGCATTATCATTTGTGTATGTTGCACCAACTGAAAGCCAAATTTAAACTCCTCGAAACGAAATGTGTACTAACATGACACACAAGTTCACTTGTAATAGCAGCTCCAGTTAAGTCAGCGTTAGGAGAAATCAGAGTGTTGGTTGGCTTAATTTGAATTTTCTCCAAGGGAATCTTCAAAGTGTGAGCCACAACTTGTGCTACCTGTCAATTCATCTCAATAAAAGCCACTTAAGATGCAGTCTTCAGTGGTATCGTGGGAATTTAAGATCATGCTGGTTAATAAGCACTTGTTTTAACCTTAGTATTGATTCCTTGGCCCATTTCAATCCCTGGAATGTTAAGATACGTTTTATAGCAGTAGTTGCTCAAAGCTCAAAGCTAAAAACATAAGTTCATGAAGCCACTTTACCTCCGTGTGACACAGCAACCATTCCGTCAAGGGCATACACTGAATATTTAAACGCATTAGACGACCATTAGAAGTGTCCAATTTGATATTTAGAACTTTTAGAAGTGAGCTGAGCTTTTTAGAGGAAAGAGATGGAAACCTGCGATGTAAACTGGTAAGCGAGCAATGTAGTCCGGGTAATGCATTGGGTATCTCATGGGAACCAAAGATATTCCCCGTTTCTTCCATCGATTTGTCTAGGAATGAAATTTATTTATAGAAGCCTGCAGATACCTGGAATACCGTAGGTTGTTCATTCTTGTGCGTAGAAACCTCATTAAAGTGGTCGATGAATTTAACGCGATCATCGTAGTCAGCAGAAGCCTTCAGATCTTTTATCAACTGCGGGAGGGGATTTTCTTCTTGGAAGGTTAATCCTGGGATTCCAAAAATCGGATCTCCTTTTTTCATGAAGTTGTTCATCCGGATTTGCAGTGGGTCCATCTTCAGGTAACTTGCAATGTGCTCCATGATTGTTTCTATTATTGCGATGCCCTGGGTACTCCCTGGAATTATTTATGATTACGTCGATTAATCGATAAGTCACCAAGCCGTGTAATTAATTGCGGTGGTAACCTGGAGCCCTGCAGAAAGTGTTGGCTGGTGTGTTTGTCAGAACTTTCCCAGGAATTACTTGCCACCCATTAGCAGTGTAGCAGCTTTAGAGAGAAATTAAATCATTGGGATTTTACTTGGATTGCAAAATAATTCCAAACTGCCCCAGACGAAACTTACTTCTGCATGCAAAGCATAGCGAACAAGGAGGTCTCCTCGTTAGCATTGTGTCCAGGATCACAAAACACTTCACATTTTAGGTTTGTAATGATTCCGGAGTCATCAACTCCCACCTGGATTAATTAGTAAAGCAGGTTTATGTTAAATCCGATCCCACACAAGATTGTTTAGTTGAAGGGACTCACTTCGTATTTTGCAAAGTACGGCAGCCTTTTTCCAATTGCTTTCATGTTGGTTTCGAGATCCATTACAACTCGCACTGGCTTTCCTGTCACTTGAGCTGCAACAGCACAAGCTGCTGCCACATGACTTGCCTTGGAAATCTTAGCCCCGTAAGCTCCCCCCAACCGTCGAACGGTGACATTTATGCTGTAAACAGTGAGATTTGTATTTGGAGTATTGATTACCATAAGGATGAGTGTTAAACGGGGTACCTGTTGGTAGCTTTCCCTAAAGCAGCTGCGATGATACACTGAACGCTGTTTGGGAACTGTGTTGCTGCAAATACGTCCATGCCGTCTTCTCGAGGGATGCAAATGCAAGTCTGAGTTTCCATGTGGAAGCTATTGGAAGAATTTTCATGAGCATCTAGAATCTAGAGTACTAACAAAGCTTCTACTAGAATTTGGATGGTTAGTTTTTAATTACTGGTACTGGCTGGCGATTTCAAGCTCTCCTGTGATCGTGTGTGCCCCAGAAACTGGCTCTGTAATTGACTTTCTGATCTGCAGAAGACATTTATCAAATCGCCCTTCAGTCTTCGCCAGACTGAGGGATGTTTTGATGTCGAGGATCGGGACTTGGACGTCGTCGTACATGACAGCTACTTTCTTTGCTGCGAGGAACGCGATTTCCCTGTTTTCTGCTACAATCATCCCTACAGGTTGGCCGGCATGCTGGATCTTTTCTTTCGCAAATATCTACGGCATCATTCAGCATCCAAGTTAAGACAGAGCGTAAATGTAACGGATTGTATTAAAAGAGTTGATGTTACGGTTAGTTACTTCATCAGGCTGAGGATAAAAGATCGCGTGATTATTTAAGCCAGGAATGTCCTTCGCTTGAAGAAATGAAACTACTCCTGGCATCATCTGCAAAAGAGTGAAATTCACATAAAATAACCTCACAGGGGTTTAAGATTAAGTAGAATTCGTCGTAGGGATGTTTCCTCCCGGTTTCTTGTTATTACCAACGCCTCAGAAGCATCGATATTTTTTAAGGACGCATTTCCCACAGTACTCAGAACAAACGCTCCAAAAAGTTCTCCTCCTTCCGGACAAATGTCATTTACATATTGTGCTTCTCCTAAGACAGAATTGTGAAACTGAGTTAGTGAACTTGAGATGTAAATGTGTAGAGAGAGTAAGTTGGTGTAACCTGAGGCTTGAACCCGGGCCTCTAATTTGGGAATCGGTTGGTAGAGTGGCCATTCGGATTTATCGGTGTCATAATCTTGTTTACCGTACATCAAATTTCTTTCTATTTCCTGACTGCCGCTTTTGAATTTGGGAGAAACTGAGTTCCCGAGGATGCCGAGGAGGAACTGTAGTAAAAGTGGAGGAAGGAATGAGGTGTGTAAACTAAAGGTTAGTTAAGCAGTGCTTAATGAATTTGACGAGGATGGGGATAACCTTGTAGAGGAGAGACTGAGCAAGTGCTTTTCTGTATTGAGGAGATGCATCCGGAGGCTTATTGTTTGGTTGGAGTTCTTTCTCAATATATTCCATAGCATTTCTAATGGTTTTTGGTTCCAAGAACTTTCCCACAAAGAAGATCTCCGTTCCTATAGCGTGGACCTTGGGAAGACATGGAATAAAACTTGTGAGAGAGAGGCTTTTGATATTGTTTCACCATTTCTATAAAAGCTCAATGTACAAAGTCTGGGTTGATTCCTCCAAATACGAAAGTTGGTTTCTCTCGAACACTAAAGTTTCTTTTTGGATCAACTTTCATCAGAAATCCGGCATTGACGTAGGCATGGGCGTTTTGGTATCTGCGGGTGATCTTGAAGGTCTTCATGTAATACTGTCCTCCTCTGTACGGAGGAAGGCGGATAGAAAGGATGACTTTTCCATTCATGTCTGCATCTCTGAATTCCAAGAGTGAATAGTCTCGGGCAACTGTAGGCGAGGTGCCTGGAACCCACACATAAATTTCTAAGCATCTTTCTCCCGTGTTTTACCAGTTTTTTCTTCTAACTGCAGACGTAGTAAGTAGGCTGATTAATGATTTGTGTGTGGATGAATATACCTATGTTCAATTTAGCTCCTACTGTTTCCAAGAGGAGGAATATATCGGATGGAAATTCCCTGTGAGCGTGTTTTAACATGAGATTCCCTGCGAGAGTGGCAACCTAGTGAATATGTGAGAAAGTCTGTGAATAAGTTGGGATCATTCCTCGGAGAAACTTTCTTTTTCTCTCTCACAAAACTGACAATAGCAACAACACTTACATTTCTAACTGGAGTGTTTGCAACTCTTTTGATGTGCTTGCTCATTTGTGCTCCATAAAAGTATCCGTCCAACTCGGAGGCTTTTTCTAATAAATCAATTGCATCGGAGAGAGTCACACAGCCTCCGAGCTCCACTCCGGATGGATCAATCTTGACGGCTTTTAACTCAGGTATTCCATTTATGTCGAGGAAGGCTTGATACGGACCGTCATTCTTGTATACTCCTTAAAAATTAAGGATAGGTCGATAGGTAATAAGTCTCGTTCATTCCAAGTTTAATAATTAAAGGAGAGAGAGAGACGCAGCAGATGGGGAAAGTTGGTTAAAATCAGTCCAACTTATTCTACAGACCTGTCCCAGTGTTTCCAGCTACTATTCGATATTTCATGCCAGAAGATGTGAACCGTTGTAACGCTTCGAACATTGTTTCCAGGGTTGTCGCTCGTATCCATTCTTCTCCTGATTGGAACTTCAGGTAGACCTGAGAATTCCCTGGGTAGCGTTCAAAGTCATCTGGTGGTGCAGGTTCTGCCGTGTTTGACGATGCTTGACAGCATTGTGTCTTCTTCCAACAACTGTCCTGTTGGATTCATTCGTTAATTAATTAATAATAAAGCTTTACAGGGTTTTAATTGGGATTTAATTGCAGTAATTAATCTAGTGATAAAGTACTTTTGATACTTCGACGCATTTCCGCTTGAGTTCTTCGGAAGCATCAACAGCCATTGATTTGAAGGCATCTAGGATTGGTCTGTATCCTGTGCAACGACAGAGATTTCCATCAAAAGAACTTTCCACTTCTTCTGCTTTGAATGTCGGCTTTGATTTAGTCAAGCTGAAAAATAGGGAATATTGATCGCGACTGACTGGCTCCAACTCACACGGAAGTTTTGTGATTCCTTAGGAACTGTTTGATCCCTCACCTGTACATGTTCATGACCATTCCAGGAGTGCAGAATCCACACTGGGTTCCACTGAAGTTGACAATTTGTTCTTGTATCTTGTGGTAGCCGGATCGCTGGCTACCGAGACCTTCCACGGTGGTTATGTCCCATCCATCTGCACTTAAAACTGGAACGAGGCACTTAAGGATGAAGAAAAAGAAGAAGTTGGATGCAAGAAATGAATGAGAATAAAGCAAACAAATTCATACAGAGTTGACTGCTCGAACGATATCAGCTCCGGTTGATGGATCTCTAGTTTTGACTGAGACAACACAAGCCCCGCAACCCCCTAGGAAAAAATGATTTAAAGTAATTCGATAGTTGAAAGATGCTTTCATGATGAGTAAATAAGAATACAACCTTCCCGACAAGTGAACTTTGTTCCTTTAAGGCCGATGTTCTCCCGGATGTAGTCAACAAGGCGAGATTCACCTCCAACATTGTCGTGAGATGGATTGACTGAAAACATAAACACTTTCCAATACAAAACCTTCTTTTGCTTGGGTGGAAGTATGAATTACCGGAGTATTCCTTTCCGTTCACGTAGAAGTTGACGTGGGTTTGTTTGACATCTGGTCCCCTGAATAAAAAACAATTAATTTGGGAATGTAAATGTAAAGAAGTTTGAAGAGATATTTTAGATGGAATTACACCAAGTAGCTCTGATCAGCTCCCATCTCCTAGAATATCCCAGGTTACACTATTCGTGATGAATTTCGATTTGGTTTCTTTTATAACCTTAGCTCAGATTTTAATTGTTTTATTTTTCATCATGAAATATCCCATGATGACAATTGACAAGATGTGTTGGAAATTTATAAAATTATTATGTCAGGTCTGACGAGAGATGGGCCAAGACAAGCGGATATCCTTTATGAGTGTCATCCCATTCATTTTTAAGTCTGACAAGTCTGGCAATGTGTCCGTCATCTAAAATTGAAGCAGTAAACTTGGAATGAAAATGCTTTCGAGTATTTTTTAATTGGTCGTGAAAGCTGTGAAAAGATTTGAATGAATGGTTTGATTTTGATTTCAGTGAGATTTATGTGCATCGCAGAAACTCAGTTTTTGTTCAGAATTCAGACAAGGAATTTGAATGAATAGAATTCTATTGTAACTCCAGCTGTATTAACCAAGTTCCGGTGAAGACAGTCCAGCTGAAATGCTATTCTAGATTCTAGATCATGTCATTAAGAAACAGAAGCAAGTAGTAATCCAATTGGGAAGGAAGATATATGGCTTCATTATTGCGAGAGTTAAAAGTGGCGAGGTTGTGTTTCGGACTAACACAACTTCAAAGTACTTATGTTCAACATGAACAATGCATAGAGTGATGAAATAACCGCAGGTTCAAATCGGCAAATAGTCCAACTAGGAATGGAGGAGTTTCTAAACTTTAGCTGATAACGTTTCCCTTTTTACTTATCTGACAGGAATTAGAGAATCATGTCCACATTTGATTCCAGTCCTGTCAGAGCCACAGCAGCCGAGATTCCTCCAGTGCCAAAAGTGACTTAATCATTTCTTATATTTTAATTGTGCTTTATTTAAGTTCATTATAATTTTTAAAAAATAATTAATTTTTGCCTACTTAACGCAGAACTCAGTACTTAAATGTCTCTGTGCTTTTTACATTCTCTAAACTGTGATCCCGTTATTTTCGGTTTGAATTGAAGTATAATAGTTTATAATCTAGTTTAAAAATTGATGCCGTGTATTTTTACGTGTAATTCACAGTTAAGCTTTAGCAATAACTTGCACAACAGGGAACCACAGAGGGAAACATTCCACATTAGGAATTCAGCAATAAGAATTAAGAGCTGCGTTATTTCAAAATTTCAACAGAGATTTGAGATTAGCGATTAGTTGACTACATTAGTCCACGTTACGTAAAATAGAAATTTCTAGTTAAATAAGAAAGTGAAGAGAGTCAGTGATATTATTTTTAGTGTTTTGGTTTTGGAGTTCGTATGAATTTCATAATATTTTAATACAATTTCGTGAAGCTTTGAAATTGAGAACAATTCTTAATTGAAGTAATAAAGTTGGGAACAATAGTTAATTGAAGTAATAAAAGTAAAAAGTGGAGTACAGAGTCTACAATGGTGATAAGACCATCGCTGCTTGCAGTTGGACTTAATTCTACTTCTACTGTGTATAGCCGAACAGTTCATACTGCCTTGTCAAAGTACAGTTTCGTGGTCCCAATTGCCCAACGCCTTTGCCCATTAGGACGTGAGCATATTAAGGTAAATGTATTTTTAATACACATGCTACTTGCGTTGGATCGTTAAGTGTCTATCTTTACTACAACTTTACTAACTCCAACCCTTTAGATGCTTCACCTAATGTGAGTTTTGGTTTTCAGTTTCCAAAATTGAAAGCAGGAAAGCTACTGGACGTAGGAAACAAATACTTGAAAGCCTTATTAACTAGGACACGTGGACTGAAGTTGCCTTACAGATACTGGATTACGTCAAGGTGAGATTAATTTCCATTTTTATTTTAGTGCAGTGTTTTGGCCAAATAAAGCATGCAGTTTGCATCCACGTAAGATCGTAAACGACAGAGTCAGTTTTTTGACAGGTAATTAATTAGAAACGGGACAGGTAAATAAATCTTTTAGTTCTTCCAAAATAATTCATAGAGCATGTGGCATGAGATATGAATTTTTATAAAAGCTTTAGAGTTTAGATGTCAGAGAAGTAAGAACTCGTTGTTTCCAAAACCCATCAAACTACATTAAAAAGGCATTACAAGAGAAAGCACAGTAAAAGAAAGTACACGTTAAGTCAACGTTAAGTCTGGTTGGTCAGCATTCTCCCGTTTTGTGGGTTTAAAGAAGTTTTGGAACCGTTTTTGTAGCTTGCAAATGACCTGAGGCTCATTAATTCATTTGAGAAGTGATGAATGAATCCGTTGTTTCTCGGAGTCAACTGAAGTCTGTGCTCTGTCAAGCAAAGTAGATTAGTTCTCTTCACAACTTTTTTTGTGATGCACAATGATTTTGATTTAATTCTTGGATCTGCGACAATCTGCGTTGTACAGTTTAATTCCAGACGATGTGACATCATCATAAGTAAAGCGAAGTTAGTCAATGAAAGGCAACTCTGAGATAAGTCAAAATACTTTTGTTGCTCATTCAGTCAACGCCAGACATTAATTAGACGTATTAACCACAACATCATCAAGTAAAATTGATACACTGGCTTCTTTCATAGAACATTTTATAGAATTTCGAAATCTCTAAAAATAGACGGATTTCGGAAAGTAAAGAACAGAGATTGATTATTGTCATCTTATTTGGGATGAGACCAAGTAATTCTACCGTGATATAGAAATTACGCTGCGAGAAATTAACATAGCGATACAACCGGAAATTTTGAATGTTTTCCAAGCTGGAATTAGTTGCGGGCTTACGGGTTTGTTGAAATTTTGAAGCTGAGTGCATGGATGCTTATTATGAGGGATAAGCTGTGGAGCTTCACTTCATTTAAGTAGAATGATTCTTGTTAGAGAAACGGAAAGGCAAATAACGATGAAAAAGACGTGGAGTTATTTAATACGCTGCATCCTTTCGTTGTGCTATCGCTATCAGTTTGTTTGCCACACAATTAGAAGCCTCTTCATTGAAAGTTTCTACACAGAAATCTAAATAAACGAAAGGGTGAAAATAATAATAAGGGAGCGTTAAGGATGCGAGAAAGATGTAGTCAGGAAGTTAAACATTCAGGAGTGAAAGTCGTGTGGATTCCAAATATATCCTTCTAGGAAAGCAAGGGATTCGGTGGTACGGTGGTTAAGATTATTAGAACTTAAGCACCAAATCCTCTCTACTCTTCCTGAGCTCTTGAACATCTCCTCACAATCGGAAGATAGTGTGTAGTATTTCATTGAAGTAATAAAGGAGCGTTTTCTACCTTCACCGCACAAACAATCCTACTAGAGTCAGCCTAGAGGGAATTAATTCGGGAGATGAACTCTTGAAACTGCGCTTGTAGTTTCCATTTGCCATGTTTACCTCCTTGTGAACCGGCTTACCTGTAAGTGAGCATTAACGTAGGCAATAATACACTGTGCATTTATTTCTTGAGACTCTTTCCAAGTATCATTGTTATTTAGTGAAGTGTGATTAGTACAAATTATTCTTTGGGTTAAGAGATGCTCAGGAGGCTGAGACTGGAATCTGCCTTTTGATTTTGATATGAGAAAGACCGGCCGGGTCTCACAGTCAGTTTACTCCGAATGTTTCATTAGAGTAAAACCCACCTCCAAACCCAGAAGGCCATAATCGGATTATTTCGATATATCTGAGGGGCAGTTGTTAGGAAGGAAGTGATAAGGATTGTTGTTAGGTAGGGGAAGAAGGTATAGATGACTGATGCGAATAAACTGTATAAATTGGAGGCATTGGAGTGGAAGGAGAGTACTTTATCTCCGAGGCAACTTCGGTGTCGGTCCTGTTCGTATCTTAATCATTTGTGGCGTGCATTCAGCTAAAGTGACAAAAGAGCAAGAAGGAAAGGAAAGTTTCAGATTCTCTTGGATCGTTTCCTTTCTACTCCGGATTACTTTCTCCAGACTTTCTAAGCACAAAACAGGGGAAACATCTCCACCTTTTCCTTCGCTCAAGTCGAAATATGAAGTTGTAGAAATGCTCCGGTATTTCTTTTCCCAGGCTTCGTTTCTTCGTTACGAGGTTACGACGGTGTTGTACACAAATGGTGGGCAATATTATCACAAATTCCCCCATTTTCCTGTGTCTTATTGTGGAAGATGGTTTATGACAAATCGAAAAGAAGGTTGGGAAAAGGAAGCTAGTGAATTATGTGTGCTATTTTCTGTTGAATCTGTGGGAAGTATTAATAAGTTAGTAATGGAGAACTGGAGAAGTGTATTTCTTACAGTTTTGGGGGTTTAATTGTTAAGAAAGTCCATTTATGTAGTTTTAGTGGTGACAATGGAGCATTATTGAATGGTTCACTCATTTTGTGGGTGAAGAAAGCGTGTAAGGTTGAATTAAGAGGGAATGAATACTTTTAACGTGAAGGGAAGACTGGTGAGCTTGATCAAGAGCATCTGTCGCTGTCTTTGGCATATCATAAATGAGAAATATTTATTTACGAAAATCCTAGACTGAGTCTAGTCTAGCGTGCGTTTCTAACGAAACTTTTGTTGCGGGAAGTTTTCGGATCAATATACTGTTGTCTCGTTCTTCTTCCTTGTGTCAAGTCACAGCTCCACCGATTGTGCTTTTGCTTTCTCCAGATTTCCATCCACTTCACGTATAGCGTGCTTAATGTGGGAAAAGTGAGCACAGCAAATGCTCATTACTTCACAGAAGTTTTTCGTGTCTCATTAAGGGCTGAAGAACTCTCAAAACCGCTAAACTTGTAGGATAAACTAGACTGCTTTCAATATTGTAGAAATAAAAAGTACCCACAATGAACTTTTAAATAAGTCATAGGATTAGCGTTTATTCGAAAATCTTCCGTTCAGTATCGTAGCGCTTAGCATAGCAAATTATAGTAGATTTGATAAATAAAAGCTAGTAGGTTTATTATACCGAGAGGTGAATGAGGCGTCAGTAGGTATTGATCAGTTGGCATTGCAAATCTTCTTGTGGGTTGTTGAGATTGCAGAGACACCTTTGAGTACAGTCGTATGATTCATCATGAATAAAGAATAGGAATGAGTCTGGACTCTGGAGTCATCTCAGCTCTTGTGCAGTTGAGAAGGATCACGAGATGTTGTGTAGCCAAAGACGTCACGTTACGAGCGATTTCTTTTTCAAATTGCACTTGAATCGTTAGGAGAGAGATGAGAGACACTTACAGAGATCAGTTTGTGTGTGTGTCGGACCATAGACTTTGGTAATGGTACCTCTTCAACAAAATCTAAGAATTGCGTTGTTCCGTCCAAACGTATAGGATGAAGCAAATATTTGCACTTTTAATTTTATAGAACTTTTCATAGTCACGTAATGTGAGATGCTATCGTTTCTATAGTTGTCAGATTATTAATACAATAAGTTCCGATCCGCAAAATGCTTTAGTTTTTATTGCTGTTTATTTGAGAGAGTAAATGAATACTTAACTATTTAATTAAGTAATAAAATATTGACAACATATTTAATTGTCAGTATTTAATATAAAGGAACTTATTTCATTATTTTAATCATAATTCTGCAAGTTATGCGTTTCAATCTAAATTAACCTATGATTCCAGGAACAATTAATATTTTTTACAGTCTGTCTGCGTCGTTGATAGAGATCGTAAAACTTCCACGTGGTATTTTGCACTGTGGAAGAAGGATATATAATTAAATTTACATGCACCTCTATTTTTTCCTTGACGCAGACGGTATTATAATTTTATGCTTTGGAAGAAGATTGAGCGTAGCTGATAATGATGCATAATTACGGATGCATGCTAACTACTAAATGAGTCACGTCTCCATTTCTGTCCAATCCGCGAGCGTCAGGAACATTCAAGTTTAAAATGACATTCTAATTTGAAATTTTGCGTCATCTTAGATCCTCGAAGAAGGAAGGTTTAAATGGTAATCCCGTGAAATGATTTGCCTGCCTGTTTTATATCATCGTTTCCTATTAAAGACGCCCTGCGGCAGGTGCGGGCGATTGTCGATTGAGATACAACGAAGACACCTTTATACTTTGCTCGCATGGGTTTCATTGAGGTGAGCCATTATTGTCAAAATGACTTTGCCAATCTTTGGTTGAGCACAAGGTCTCCTTTTTGTAGCTCTGTTCACTCTTCCTGTACTTAGTCACTGCGTCTCAAGTTGGTGCAGGTCCATATTTCTCTCTTGTGCTTTCTATGAGACAAGGAATTGCTGCAGGGATTTCTATTGGCGAATGATTTATTGCAAATGAACGTAATATTCGAAGACTCTTTCCTCAGCGTTTAGTATTTCCTTCCTGGGCATCGTAAAAATTTATGCTGGACGTTGACACGGAGTTCAGCGTTAGCAATAAAAGTAGGTCTGAGAATATGGCGTGATATCAAAATAGTATTTATAATGTCAGAGAGAATGGATGTGTGGGTTGTGTGCATTGCAGTTGCACTTTTAGTAATGATATACGATGGTCTAACGAACCTATACTGAATTATACCGATTCCAATATTAGTGAGACTAAACTGCACGTATATGTTTACTGTGTAGAGAACCTTGCTTGTTCATCAGACTACTGTCCATAGTGTCTATGCAGAAATTGCAATTCGCTGACTCGAATCTGAAAATTAATTGAACAAGAAAATCTTGCTGATATTGTTGGTAATGATTATCTTCCGAGATTTGTTAACTCCTTAAGTACCTTGCAGCTCATGTTTCATCGCAAAAAATGGATTGAGGACTGCATTCAGAATTTTACGTGGAGTTTTGATTCTCTTCATTAAATGCATAGAGAGGCCTTGTGTAGATATTAGGACCACTTGGGGTAATTTTCTGAATATCTTAAAACGTTTTTTTATTTCGGTTATCCCTTCACTATCAAACGGATGATGTGATGATATGCATCCTTCGTATTCATAAACTCTGATGACTCTGATATACCTGTGTCTGTGTGTGTATGAATCTAAACGAATAATTTGAGTATCTTCTAACAGAATCTTACTGTGTTCCTAGCTTCAAATTATAGGTTATAGATATTTGTTGCATAGAAAGTTAGCAGGCCAATTGGACTTTACACATGTGTAAATCAGTTGCTGAGGTCTGTGTTCGCATTGTTCAAATATCAAGGAGAAGTTTTTTCACTTGATTTTGTAGACGCTCCTTTAATTAGAGATCAGAGCTCATTCGCTTAATGTCTGAAGGAATAATATAAATTAAACGGGTAAATTGAGGTGGTTAATTGGGCTTCGTCTGACATTGAAAATGGGGTCCATGGGGGTAAGATTTTGCACATTCCTACTGCAGTTACTTGTGAGGTAGTTCATCTTGGATGGCGCAAGAGGAAAAAGACAATTGCGATTGAGAGCCTACGTAATTTCCAACTCCAACTCCACTTGAACCTTTCAACACACAATTAAAAGTTGTGGTGCAAAAAAATTATTGCATGACTTTGATTATTCATGCATGAAATCGACAGCCGTCTGACGTCCCTGTGGGTTTGATTATAATTTGCCATTTGGCTGGGGAATACTGTGGCTCTTTGAGTTGCCTACTTACGAAGTTACGATTGTACATTTCATTCAGGAAAAATCTACTGAATGGTATTTAACGACGGAGGTGTTGGCTGTGAGTGGCCAATGGAATTCGTTAGTTTGGAGGCTCGTCTCCCAAATGACCAATCGTGGATTGCGAGTCTCATGACCTGATGCAAGTTTTGTTTGTTATTTCCTTGTGGCAAGTGCAAATTCCCAAGCAATTCAGCAAGTAGGCAAGCTCGTCTGAACTCATTCAAACGTGCTGAGTTGGCAAATGACGAAATAAATATTGGTTTTAATATTCTCCGAACAATTACTGTGCTTAAGTCAAACATAAGCGTACGTATGAATTCATTTCTGTCAGTAAAGAACAGTTGCAGATAGACAGCCTACCAAATTAATGATCACTTGTAATTGAAGATTAATAATAATTGAAATATGAACTGGATGAATAGTCATAAATTTTAGACCCCGTCTGTTTACTACAGACAGAGAGATGTTTTCAATGAGTACTGCAAATCTTTAATAGCCAATGAAATAGAAACCATAATGTGACAGTCTGGTGTTTATTCCAGTGAACGTATTTTATTTGTTAATATTTCATACGATAAACTCTCAAAGTTGATTTGGCTTTTATCAATACTGACATCAGACAGTCCAGACTGTTATATTTGATTCGAGTTGATTAATGTAGTGATCTGTAATGCTAATTGTTGTCTTAATTACTAATAAGCAAACAGATATGGTTGTAGTAGATATGAGGGATAATAAGGTAGCCATTCAGTAGCCTTCAGGACTGAGCCAGAGTATTGGAAAGAAACAAGAAGCAGTAAGTAGTTAAAGTAGACTGCAGTTGGCTTAGAAAGAGAATACAAATTTGGCGAGCTTAGTAGCTGAAGTGTTATTTTGTGCATGCAATTCTTGATAGTGATGACGCTGCTACATACGTGTGAGTAAGTGTTGGTGTGCTTTTAAAGCATTAGCAGTTAGTAGTTGGGTATGAATGGGAGAAAAGGCATTAAGTAGGGATTGTCTTAGTCTCTTCTCCTCAGCCATTCTCTTGATTCCGTAGAGAAACTACATATCAGTTCTGCAGTGAATCGCAGCCACACAGCAAATATACATCCACCGACTATTCAGGTTCTTATTAGAACTTAGAACATATTACTAGAAGAATAAGCAATCTTGGGAATTTACAATTAATTTGCCTAAATTCCTGTGAAGGTTTAAAGACCCATTCATGTAATCTGGAACTACTAGCGACTAGCGTGCGTCGTCCTGAAAGTTGTCTCAGTTTTGCATAAATCCTTGTGCACCAAGAATCTCCCCGTGATTTTGAAGTCAGAGAGTCAGAGTGAAGGGAAGGAGGAGAGAGAGAGACTTGCTTTTCTGAAATAGGAAACTCGAGGTTCGCTAGAATTCTAGAATCAGTAGGAGAATCGGAGGAAAGAAGGAGGCAGTTTGGCTAGAGAGTTTTGGGAGAGTGAAGGTGCAGGAAGTGACAGAGACGGACTGGAACCCACGGAGAGTGAACACATCTCCCTTTCATCTTCAGAAAAAGTCGGTCCCACACTTTCTCTCGGCTCAGTCTGCGTCTCTCTTCTCTCCAACCAATTTTCACCCTCAATTCATCTGATAATTTCTACGAAAAATACTTCCCAGCCTGTCTGCCTCTCCCCCCTCCGACGACGAAGCGTCGACTTCCTTTCTGAGGTATGTGACTCGTAAGGAGAAGGTTTATCAAAAATCTGCCTCCTTCATCGACAATTCATTCTGTAGGGAAACTTTTCTTCTCTCAGAGTTGCATATCTCTTCTTGTCTCCTCGTAGGGAATTATTAGTAGGAGTTTTTTGAATCTTATTGTGTGGCTCTCTTCTTTTAGAGATGTTGAGAGTTGAGCTTGAGAGAGGCTTTCTCGTTTATCTCGCAGAGCGTCTTCTCTGTGACACAGAATTGAGTTACCCTGTGTAACTTGAGTTGCTCTTAAGACTCAAACTCTTTTGTGAAATTGTATGAGACAATGGTTATGGAGTTAAATCAACTGTCTCTTTTATTTATAAGCTTTTGGTTCAATCGATAAGTTCCTTAGATGGGAATCATTTGGTGTGGATTTTGAAGCAGTCATGATCACGCATAATATTTTGTGGAAACTAGACAGGGAAATTTATACGCGAGTCCTTCAACTGAGAATGTATGTGGCCATTCAAGTGTCACATCGTGTTGTAGAATTCATACTTAAGTAAAGTGAGGCTTTTTACCTAAATACATAATTCGCTGTGGGCCTAAAATTGTTTACTACACAGTTATGACAATAGCAGGCTTCCCGGAATTATGCGTAAGTCGCCTGGCGTCTGTTGAATCTATTGGGCATAAGTAGATATTTGTGGATAACAAGGAGTCGATGGAAAAACAAAATTGTGTTGCATGTAAACTGATATGACAGGAGAGTTGTGTAGAAGAGAGTGAGGAGATAGGCGAAGAGTTCCGTTTGATTTTAGATAAATCACATTTCCATTCATCCAGTACGAGAAAGCAGTTTAAACTGTTTTTATGGCCACTTAACATTTGGTACCTGGAACTATTGAAGTAAATATAAACAATATTTGCAGTTTTATCGTGTGATGACTTTATGATGGAGGCATCCTCGTCGCGCGCTTATTTCTGCAGAAAAGTTTCTTCCAACGTGGAAGGATAGCGAAGAGCACTTAACCTAATCATTCCACCCGTTGGGACTTGTAAGAAAAAAGTTTCGAAAAACTACTAACCCTTGGCGAACTTCTTAGGAAAGTTGATTGTCCAACGGAACCCGCAGTTAGTCAAGCTACACGCAAATTGCAGCTGAAACCAAGACACAAGTATACAAATCTGAAAAATCTGAATCTCTAAGCCTGAGCAACTCGTATTTATAAGATGGATCACGCAGGATGTGTTAGTATTCTATGCTTAGTCCTTTTTGGATTTACATTCGCGTCGAAATATCCCCCTCCATGTGACAGGTAAGTTTTACTCAACCTTTTTGGCTTTTTGCGAATTACGTACTTGGGCCCAAAAGAATAAGTTGACAAAAAGAACTGCTCCAATTAAAGAAAGAGTGCAGCGGGTATATTCCGAGATTACAATTTACAACTGACGCGATTTCCCAAGACATTTTGATGATGTCCAGAGGGGATTTCTTCTTCGGATGTTTTAAGGAGGAAATGTTTTAAAGGATAAAGTATAGGAGCATGCAATCTGTATAATGTTCTTAAGTTCCAAGAATCGGTGTAAATGTTTTAACTTGTTCTTCGGCTCTCTTGCTGGTCGTTCTTTAAATTTAATTAGTAAATTCCTGAAACTTTTTGCGCATACGAAGTCTGTTTGGAATAATAATGTAGATTATTTGTGTTAAAGCAAGTCCCTTAGATCTCACAATCAGTTTGAGTGTTGTGTAGTCGTAGCACACAGAATACTCAATTGTACTGAAGGACGCGACTATAGGGAGTTTCTGCAAGGTACAGATATGTACTTAAGCTTAATGCTACACTGTAGTCCGTATGCTGATGAACGAACCTTTTGCATGTTCTGCCTTTGCACAAATCAAGTGATATGCAACAACGCGAACAACAAGGAATATCCGTGACTTTGACTCGGGATAATTACGGGTTAAATAATAACGGCTTTGAATGCAGGGAACACAATTTTGATTTCGCATGAATCTGCTTATTGGACCAACAGAGACGAACGATACCTTAATGTTTTACTTTTGATCGAACAGTTGCATGTTAAATCTCACGATGCCCTCAGAGATCTCTTTGGGTTCCCTGCCGTCCTTAATTGTATGGATGCGAAGGAACGTATCATTATTTTAACAACTGGTCTTTCTATCGTTGCAGCAACATATATTGTCATGGGCCGCTTCTTCATACAATTCAAATGGCAGAATTGTTTAAGGACTCGAAGACTTTTGTCGACATGAAGTTGAAATTTCCTCCTGATCAAATTCTGAAAAAGTTTGATGATTTTATGGCTTTGCACCAGCAAAAGCCGAACAAGACGGACTTGGAGGGTTTTGTGGGATTGAATTTTGACAAGGAGGGTTCAGAATTCGCTCCGTGGAATCCTGACGACTGGCACGAGAACCCAAAGTTCCTGCAGAACATTTCTGATCCTGGGCTGCGAACTTGGGCCACGAAGATCCATTCGTACTGGAAGGAGTTGGGTCGGAAGATTAAGGATGAAGTGCGAGACCGACCTGAGCTGTACTCGATGATTTACACCTCCCACCCTGTCATTGTACCTGGAGGAAGATTCCGCGAGTTCTTTTACTGGGACTCATATTGGATCATGAAGGGACTCCTTCTTTCCGAGATGCACAACACTGTGAAGGGAATGCTGGAGAACTTTATTGAAATGGTGAACCAACTGGGCTACGTTCCGAACGGCGGGCGAGTTTACTTCAGGAGGTCGCAGCCGCCACTTCTTATTCCAATGATGAAGCTGTACGTGGATGCAACGCAGAATATTGATTTCCTCAAGGCCAGCATGCCAGCTTTGGAAAAGGAGTTTGAATTTTGGGTGAAAAATCGTCTCTACACCGTCCAAAAGGATGGAAAGTCTTATGAAGTGTTCAGATACAATGTTGAGTACACTGGACCTCGGCCAGAGTCTTATAGGTGAGTGTGGCTGTGTGGGATCCTTTCATCCGTAGCTTCTTGGCATCATCACGTTTTTTTAATCGGTGAAACCCTTTTAATTTCAGGGAGGATTACAAACTCGCTTTGGGCTTATCAGAGGCAGAGCAAGACGATTTGTATTTCAACCTGAAATCTGGAGCGGAATCGGGATGGGACTTCTCTTCAAGATGGTACATGGCTCCAGCAGGCGTCAAAGGTAATTTAGACTGACTTCTCCAATTGATTCCTTTCCATGTGAGTGTGTTTGTGTGTAATTCTTCTTGTGCATAAAAATTCCAGCCAACCTCGTTCACACGAAGATTCGGGATATAATTCCGGTGGAACTCAACGCTTTTATGCAGCTGAATGCGAGGCTGATGTCTGAATTCTACACGATGGTATGCTACTTAAACTTACACACGTAGACGTAGACTTGGTCTGAGGAATTGTGTGTGCATAAAAATCAGGTGAACGATAAAAACCGAATTGAATGAACGAATTAGATTGGAGAGCCGGCGAAGGCGGTTGGCTACGACAACTGGGCGAACAAGCTGAAGACGACAATTAATGAGCTGCTGTGGGATGAGGAGGAAGGCTGCTGGTTCGATCTTGACATTATAAATCTGAAGCTGCGAAAGGAGTTCTACCCGACGAATCTCATTCCTCTGTGGGCTGGGGCTCAGGCTTCTCCGGAGAATGTTGGGCGAGTGATGGGCTACATGAATAAAGTCGGGGCTCTCAAGTATCCTGGAGGAGTGCCTACTAGTCTAACACATGCGGGTGAACAATGGGATTTTCCGAATGGATGGGCACCTCTTCAGCATTTGGTTGTGGAGGCTTTAGATCGGTCAGGAAATCCTGAGGCTCAGGCTGCAGCCCTGGTGCTCGTTGAGAAGTGGGTCTCCACGAATTACAAGGCTTTCGCGCAAGTTGGAAAGATGTTTGAGAAGGTATAAAGAAATTTTAAGAATGGGAATGCTAATGGGAATGGAGAAGAATTGAATTTTGGACTGACTTAATTATTTCCTTGTAGTACGACGTGACTGTCGTTGGAATCCCAGGAGGAGGTGGCGAGTACGAAGTTGTCGTTGGGTTTGGATGGACGAACGGAGTTGCTTTGGATTTCATGAATCGATACGGAGACAAGCTTCACGCTCCACCCGATGCGAAAGCAAGTTCTGCCGATAAAGTTTCCAATTACTTGACTCATTCCGTGGCGTTCGGAGGAGTGAGTATCTTACTTGCTAGTCTCTTAGGGTAGGTCAATGGTTCAATGATAATCTACACGCGTTATTGCATTTTATTTTTATTATGCTAATTAGATCATCTTGTGGGTTGTAATTGTAAGTTGTAATCATTCTGAATCTTATTGCTTCTTATGGGGCAATTCATCATCCTACACTGTCAACTACTGTCAGCAACGTTATATAGTCAATTTTAAAGTGGTGTGTGTCAAATTCACGTTTCATCGCTGTTAAAATGTTAATGTTCTACGGATCTGAGTGTGCTAAATGGATTTTATATTGAGCCAGATTTTTATAACGTTCTGTTTCTTGAGATTGTTTAAAGGTTAAAAGGTTAAAAGCTTTAAAGCGTTTTTAAACTTAATGTTCATTGTGAATCTCCCAGTTCGAAAGTATTTTGAACTTAAATGCTTTCTTAAGCCATCAGCAATGATTCATATTTTAGATTGTTGTGTATGTTGTGCTCAAGGTTGTGATAGGTGTCTGTGAGTAAATACCAAAAACTGTTAATAAAAATGTAATCTTCTTTATCATGATTTGAGACAATGTAAAATGCTCAATCAAAACGGAGGGAAATTTTACTCCGAATTTTTAACAACAAACTGCGGAGAGTTGTAAGAAGGTTTTAAATGTGTACTTGCGTAGGACTTAGAATGGTACTTAATTAAAGTTTGAGAGTTGTTACTGCTCCAAACAGAAAGGCTCGTAGTGATGAAAATAACATGACAAGTTTGAGGTGTTAAACTTGATGGTAGCTTTTAATTAATTGTTAAGTGTTTGTAACTATTTTATAGTTATAAACGGATTTTAATTGTAGGAGATAAAATACTTAAAGTTTGAAACTAATCCACCCACACCGACACCAACAGGAGAGTGTTACACAGTTGCGGAGTTGTTTGTAAAATAAAATGTTAGTCATTTGGTGATGTAATTATTGAATGGCAGTAGCAGCAGCAGCATAATTACATTTGCATAGGTTTGCGGCATTGACATCTTTGATGGCATATACATTGCTTAAGTCCTTGTAGATTAATTATTGCTTGTGTCGTGTAGTGAAAGTGATGATGTAGGTTATTTTGGTGGTGGAGTATCTTTCCTTCAATTGGGATTTGATGTCGGTGACGGTGATGTGGTGAAAGTTGGTGCTTAACTACTGCCTTCTCTGCCTCCTGTTTCATGGTGTGGTGTCCTGTATTTCCCTCAAGTCATGCGATGCTGCTTAAGATCCATTCTAAATGTGTTCTACTTTGTTTTCCATGCTGCAGACTCAGCCATGTCACTCGTAAACTCCGAGATGGAGGTTGTGATTCTCTGCCAACTGGGAGCCTACTGAGGGGATACTCGAGAGTTCCTACGGATGAAAGTGATACTCCCACAGAGACTCTTCCCTGTCTTCACGCTCCGGTGGTGCCTCAGTTTCTACCGGCTCTTTCGTCAGCCTCAAATGAAATTCTGCAAGGAAATAAGCTAGGGAATTTCACGTAGCAAGATGTTTCATAGGGTAGTTTTAATTTTTAATATTATAAGGCTTATTGAAATGTTCTAAGAGGTCTGACTGTTTTAACACAGATAATAATGCAAGCAATCTCACATTCTAACGTATCTCCTTAAGTATTAAGTAATTCCTGTATGGTAAGTAGTTTTTTAATTTGCATTTTATAAGTTGTCTCTTTGATGATGAGAAAAATAACGAATAAGTTTACCTAAGGATTGAGGTTTCTAGTGATAATTGTTAGTCAGAAAGGGAAGAATAAAGTAATTAAGTATATCAGTTTGAAAACACAGATTTTAGTCTAGTTTGGAATTTTGAAACCATGTGGAAATCTCTAGATGAATAGCAGAGTAGATGGTATCCTATGAACGATTGTAGAACGATTGTGTTTTATGAATACAAGTGGTTAACGTATTTTTACCTAACTTTTGCTAACAAAACTCAGGTAAAAGACAACTCAATAATAAATTGTGTTGTCTCGTGATTATTATTAATAAAAAAGCAAATGGGGAAGTAAGAAAGTATTTATTTGTTTGAAAAGCGTTTCATTTTAAAGTCTAGCTTTAGATTTTGAAAGGGACTGGATCGTCAGTTCCTATAGATTGGAAAATGAAGAAATACTTTAATTAGAATTTGTTATTTTGTGTTAAAAACGGTCGACGAATTCATACCTGCTGGAAAATCTGAGATGCCTGCTTGCAGGATGAGATTTACCTTGAGGACTAAGTTTCCTGAAATGGAGTAAGTAGCGGGCTACTCTGGAGTATTTTTGCGTTGAGGTAAAAAAGGTCATCTGTGATTAGCATTGACGGGAGGAGGAGGACATGAGGGTGTAAAGGAACCGATGTGATAGCAGCAAATGTTTCCTCTTTTAGTGAAACATGACATTTCTATTCATAAGAGCCGATACGTAGGAAGGATGAGGCTGGGCTGAAAAGAGTTTTCGGACGGACAAAAGATAAATAAAGACACACACAGAGTACAACATTTGGATGAAATTTCACACACACTGCTTCATCGCCTACATTTAATCCTCTTTAAGTCTTTCGTGAGCGTGGGGAAGTGTTTATGTATACGCTTCTTGTTTGAAGTCAACGAGGAATCTCTAAATCTCAGTTGGCAGAGTGAGTGACAGGGTAAGTGGGCTTTGTTGTCCGTGTTAAGTGTCAATCATGCGACATTGTTTGAAACTTGCATGCTTGGAGGTCCTACGCTTGACTTTTCAAGGGACTTCTTTTGTTTCCACAACGAAGGTTTCAATTTCACACTCTCTTAACTGAAGACCATCCATCCAGCTACTTTTAATGTTGAAGCAGCGTTCTCTGTGCCCAAAATGTGCACCAGAGTGTGTCTGGGTGATGTCACAATTTGGAATGCCCGAATATCGCATTTCTTCATTTGTCGTTCGTGATTCAGTTAGACTGACCTGTAGCAACTTTAATTGTAATTAAGCTTTTAATCACGCGAAAATTAATCAAACTCTCTCGTGTGCAGAATGGGAGTTATTACTGAAAGATCATCTGGGGTGATGTAACCACACAATCTTTATTACTGCTTGAAAAGCAATTTTTATTGTGTGCTCAATTTGTGCAGCAATGCACAGATTGCAATTGTGTGTCTGTTGTCTGTGTTTGTAGTCGGTAAGTCTGAGTTTGCTTTTACCACGGTTACTGTGGAACTGAAATGTAAACTCTTCTGAAGAGTTTAACACCGTGGAGAGTAAAAATTTGGAATCTCACCTCATCGTAAATTCCTCCAATCCACGTGCAAACTGCAGGAGATTTATGAAGGGATTAATGCGAGAGATTTTTCCTATGAAGTAGGGCAGACACTTAATCCATCCAGAATAAGGAACGCTCGAAATGATCGCAGCAACCTAATATACAACTAATCAAGTGTGCACACGGTCCGTTGCAATACATTGTGCACTTTTATTCGCAAGCCTCATAAATTGACTCGGAGATTAAGTGATTGTTCAGTCACTTGTTACTTCGCTTTTATGGAATAGCCGATAAGTTGCAACTACGGGAGATGATAAAAATTCCCCAGAATATGATTGCTTATCAAAATATATTTCACAGGGTTTAATCAACTTCCACATTCGCAATGAATTAACGGAGGTACATTTTGTGCTATCTGTTTGCTCATATTTTATTATTGGTCTCGTGTGGTATTCAACCAAATTACTCTTTCTACGGTTGAGAGTTGAGAATGAGAAGTTCTGCAACTTCCCAGTTTTGTACACTCAAAGTTTAAGCATCTCGTAAAAATGAAATCTTGGAGGTTTCAAAAAAGCACACACATTTCTTTTGCCAGTAAAGATGTAGTCGAGAGTTATAATGTGAATGCTGGGATTTAACGTGAAGGGATGGTTTTTTCAAAATGTGAATTTTTACGGGACTAAGTAGTGAGTAGTGTAAATGTATAAAACAATATTGCTTAGACAAGCCAAGTTGGGTTAAAAAAGCATTTTGCCTATTTGCCTGCACAACCTCAATCCATTTGGCATGAGTCGAGTCACACAAGACTCGCATCATTCGCATCTTAAATGTATAAGTGACTCGCAGTAACTCATGTCTTGCCATTTGCGTTGCCGTTTTAAAATTTAAAATTGTTCTTTTAACAACTTGTTAACTGTTTCTTAGTGCTGTGGCACAAGTTAGTAAAATAAAATGTGTACGATAAGATTTGTGTTTGGACAAGATGTTTCGACGCTAAAAACTGAAAGCAATTTTTACGATCCTGGAAAGTCATAAATAAGCAAATGACGCTTTGCGAAAAAGGAATTACACTCTTTTCTCGTGAAGTGAATCATTTCTACTGAGCCTTTCTTGTTGCTTCTTCCACTGGCACTTGAGTGTTGTTCATATGTGAAATGACTTTCATTTTAAACTACCAACGTTCAAAATATCTTGCAAAAAGTAACGCTTAAATGATTCCTCCTTCTTTTGCGATGGGATGCATATGTTGAACTGTTCAAGCAACTTGGTTGTAGTCCTTCTTGTGTTGTATGTGTTCTTGACAGCTTTAAGTTTAAACCTTCTTCAGTTGAAACCTTGTGTGTGTGTGTGTGTAAAGAAAAAGACTTATTTGTGTGAATCCCAACTTTTTTACGTAAAAGGTTGAAAAAATACGCAACCCTATTTACGCCAATTGGATTTTGCGACGTTCTTCCAGCTAAAAGTAATATTACGTGTGTACTAAAGCATTCTAAAGGTTCGGATCTCTTTCTGTGATTTACATCCTGTCTTTAATTCTATGAACGTTTCAGTGGCGATGCAGGCAGACAATAGAAAAAGCAGCCGGAGTCCATGATGTGCTTAAGGTGGTCAAGGATCAGTTTAGGATTAGTGACGGATTTGATTGAGGGAGCAGCTTAAATGGGTTCCTCGAGATTTCAAGTGCTCTGCATTAATAAGAAGTTCTTTTCCAGTTTCATGTAAATGTTGTTCTCATGAAGTGCAAGACACGATGCAAACATTCCTTATTGAAAAGCCCAAACTGAGGCAACTGCTCTTATTCTTAACATGGGAGGAATAAGTTGTGTAGTAAAATGAAAAGTGTAGACGAATTTATTGTACTAAAGTAGCGAGAGGGAAGAATGTACTAGTGTGGTGTTGCTGCTACTAGGAGAATGGGTTTCATTTTGTCAATTTTGTATTTACTGACTTGATGGGTATGGTGTTACTTGAGTCTAGATTAAGCCCTTTAAAGCTTGTAGTGAAGTGAGTCGGTTTTCAAGGGATTAACAAAAAGCGCGATAAACTAAGATAACATGTCATAAAACAAGTCGGTTCAAATAAAATGAGGAATGAGTGTGGAAATGTATTACCTTTTCTTCATCTCTTCCATTCTCACTTACCGTTTTCTTCGGCAGTCCTTCACACTCAGCGTCTTCACGAGAATCTCCTTAATTCTTTTACAACTACATCTCCTCAAGACTGCGGAGACTCGAGATTTGAGAAGCTCACTAATAAGTTAGTAATGAATGTTCTTCTTGGCCGTCCATATGCAAAAATTTACTAGAGGAAATCCTATTTATGAAGTTGAAAAATACGCGAGGAAGCTACTGAGTCGTTCAAAATGAGTCTGTTGCATTCATTGGGAAAGCATGAAAGTTTTAGGATTGGTGTCATCAAAAACAATATTTTTAAATTCGTTCTAATGGGCTAGGAGAAGTAATCGTGTAATCGTTTCTATATTATGAAGCTAATGATTAGTTCACTGGATTCAGCGTGGCAGTTGAAATGGAACTTGGTGAGGAGTGTTTTATGAAAGTGAATAGAACGTGTGACGTGACAACACGGAGATTCATAATTCAAGTCCGGGTTGTGCGTTAAGAGTGATAATGAGATAGGAATGAGAGAAAAATCCGTTTATCAAGTACAAATTGTAAAGAGATGACTTGAAAAGGCATGATGGTTTATTCTCGAAATTGTCAGCACATTCAACATTGAAGATGTAACATTAGGGTGCTAGTCTGCGTGAGGACGTGTGATGATGATGAGAACTAGCATGAAGAATTAAAGGTGAGGACTTATTGAGGTTAGGATTGTATTTTTTACATAGTTTAGGGACATTAGGGCTGCAAGGGATGTAGAGAGTGTTTGAAATAATGAGGAGTAGTTGGTAGTTTGATAGTTGGGAACATAATCTAAATTTTTCATGTGAGTGTAAAGAGAAATTGATAGAATAAAGGACACATCATAATAGGATATAAAGTGACACGTCTCTCTTTTGGGCTCCACGCTACATACAGTGACATACACCACCATTGAAAGGCTGGCTTAGTTGGTTGTGTACAAAGCTACTGAAGTCAAGTCATCCTTTAGGACCCTTAAGTCGCGTACCACTCTTTCGCACAGCTTCACACTTGAGTCCGTCGCTACTGCCGGGGTGAGAGTCTGGGTGAATGAAATCCCACTCACTTTATCCATTTCATATTACTCGACCATTATTGTATTTGTAGGTTGCCCAGCTGTCTGTGTCCTTTCAATTGAAAAGCTAGAATGGAAAAAGGAAACCAAACCGTATCCAGTTCACTTGGTTAACTGTTTGTCAATGGTTCCTCTGAGTCCCTTCGTCGTGGTCTGTCCTCGTCGTCCATAACGAGAGTGCCCTTCTCATTCGTACCTCCGTTGGATTGTTGACTCGTAGTCGTGTCACTTACATTGAAAGTGTAGGTAAAGTCAAGAAGATTATTTGGTGTACGGGAACACGGGTCCCTGCTGCTGGGGAGAGATGCATTGGGCTGGGAAAGACCTTAGGTTTCCCTTTTATCCCTTATCCGACCTGCACACACAATACATCATCGATGCAATGACCACTTAGTGAGCAGTGTTGATTGGGAGTGAGTGATTCCATTTCATTCATTCATACTTCCAAGACTGTCTGTCTCCTCGCCACCACTTCATTCCGACTCTAAACCCGTCATCAGTCTCACCAACGTTAGTGCTGCTCCCCACACTTTCATCCCGTGCTTTTCTCACCTCTCCAACTATCGACATTTGACTATTAACACTAACTGACTATTAAGAAATATTGGGCAAAGTTCGGCTGGAGTTTACACCGGATATACTCTCATTACTGTGGACTTGATTTCATGACTGATTTCTTCCAAAGATACATTTGAGTGTGCACCTAAATTGAGTGGGTTAATCTTATCAAGTAATACTTTAAGTGGGATACAGTTAAGTTCTCAACAAGTTCAGTGGAAATTGTGCAAAGTGTGACAGCCGACTATCATCATGGTTGGAGATAAATGGTAAGTAGTTTATGATTTATTTTGTAAGATATTCTTCATGAAACGGTTGAGATCTGATCAGCAAACGAAGAACGAAGCTCTACTTCTTTTCGATCAGTTGGGAATTTAGTTGTTGCGCAAAAAGCACTGCTGCGAGGTTTTATGACACGACCTGCGACTAACTAAAAGATCATTCGTGAGTACGTGAGGCTCGAGGTAATCCCATTAATGAATCTACGACGGTGGTCAAACAAAACTGCAGTTGAGGAATTTTTAACGCAGACCTTGTAAAAGTAAATTGATTCGGAGGGAAGGAGGGTAAAAAATGGGGTATCATAAATGACTTCATCTATTTGATCGTAAATGCATTCCTCTCAGGTGGTCATTAATGTTGTTCTGTGTTGTGCGGACCGCAATCAATAATTGCAAGATGAGCTGAGAAGCTCGTTTGACATTTACAGCAGATGAGGGGCTTTGCAGCCATAAATAATGTGATTTCATGTTGGGCGACTGTAGTGGTGACTTGAATCATTTGAGGAGATTAGGAGGAGATATGTAGAGCAGTTTGGGATTTGTTGATGGGTTATCTGATTGAGATGCGGGTTTAATAGGAGTTGGAAACAAAGCCGAAGAAATTAGTTGATTTGGAGAAAAGGTAGTCCCCTCGTGGAGACAGGAGAATGAATCACAAAGACAGTGTGGAAGGGAGAAAAAGGGTAAACTAATTCTGACTAAGAGGTTTCTAGTTAACAAGTAGATTTAGTAGTCTTTTAGAGACTTTCAATTCACACACCATTAGTCGCACTTCTAACGAAATAAAGTGTCAAAATTTAATTTGTATGTAGACAGAGATTGAGTTCTTCCCACTTCTATCTGACTCTGGTTTGTACACTTCTAGTGTCCGTATCTTTTGTGTACAGCGACACGCAGACTAGCTTGACACTACTCCCTAAAACTACTTAGTAATCAAGTCTTCCAACTAACCCGAACGCTTTATAACTTTCGCAGGCAGTGGAGTCTCACAATTTAGTTGATTTATTCCATTTACCAAATATCCAACCCGTTCATTGTCTTCCACAGAAGCATCACTGCTGCTTTCTCCTTCTGCATTCCTCAAACTAACTTGTGGCAAGGAGCAACGCAGGCTAAGTCGCCAGAAACTAAATCCATCCGTAATTTTATAACACATTCATTTCAATTACTCTTTGCCCTCAACGCTATATGATCAAGTACCACGGCTGTTCCTTTCACCAAATGAAAAACGAAGTTATTTAGTATTAGTCTTCTCTATTTGTCTCTCTCAGTAGGACTTTTGGCAACGCCAACTTTGAAATCTAGTCTCCCATCACTACAATTAACACGAGCTAGGAGAACCAAATAACCAAATTCAACCGAACTCTACTTTTAGACGCAGTCTTCTATCACTCTAGCAGTTATGCTTTAGAAGACGCAGAAAATATTTTCCCTAATCACAAAGTTGCGGATATTTTCCTCTCAGGTTTGTTTGCGTATTTATAAGTCAACTGAACTCTGCGCCTTAGGTTTTAAAACTCGCATGTGGGAAGTAATTAAAAAACACTTCATTTCATAAAAGATTCTAAAATTTTAGAGTAGCCGCAAAAGGTCTCTCTCATCTCTCTCTCGTCATAAGCTTCTGGTTAAACGAGCGACGATGATTTTTTGTAACCCTTCCTCCTCCGTTAAGCCTCGGTGTAGAAGAGAGAGTAGGATTGCCTAATAGATTTTTTGTGTATTCTGTTGGGATTGTAAAACGCGTCATACTTAAGTGATGCCGAAGAAGGTTAGGAGCGGCGTGTAAAAGTGCGAGTGGGTATGAACTGGCAGTGCAAGAAGAAGTTGAGAAGTAAGGAGGAACGAATCAAGAAAGCAACAGCTCTTTGTTTTGATTAAATGGTTGGTTGTAAAGAAAGAAGGCGGAGAAGTGTAAAGTGATGATGATCATAGAATGGTTAAAGAAGCAATATCACGAGAAATCACGAGATCAGAGATTAGAATGGAGATATTGAGTTTTTACACTTGAGCTTTTACTTTGAGCAACTTATGGAAGAGAGAGAGAGACTGGGCTTAGTTAGAAGTAGAAGGGTTGACTATGCTTGTATGCTTGTGTGTGTGTGTGTGTGTTGTCTGAAGTAAGACAAGCCTTTTGGAGGGATGAAATAGAGTGATTACTGTAAGGAAGTTATTGCATGTTATGTTGGTGGTCTTTTATATCTTACGTCAGGGTGATATTTTTTACCAACTAACTTTATGAATAGAGCTTTTCTTCACTCTCCCAGCTTAGGAGGAGAGCAGAAGTAGTTCGGAGAGTGAGTGAACGAGCTTGCTATTACTGACACTTAAGGAGATGATAATCTTTAATGTCTTGATCTTGATACAAGCTGATAGTTAAGGTATATTGTGCATATAACATATGTGAATGTGGTTTTCCGCTCTTCTATTATTCCTGATGATACCAAGTCCCAGTATTTTACATTTTACGGGTAAATGGTAAATCCTCTTCTTCTGCCCATAATATACATATATAAACACACGCACATTTATTACACACTCTTTCACCCCAAAGGCATTTTAGATTGCCCTTGATTGTTGAATTGAAGATCACACGTTCTTTTGAGACAAATCCGACAGTGGAGAGAGCTGCGTGTAGTTTTATGCAAGTGACTGGTGAGTGAGGAGAAACAAGGTGTGGGGTATATAGACATGAATTGTTGGATAAATGACATGAACACGAAAATTAACATGTGGAACATGATCACTATACACGAATCTCCTTAAAGCTACATTCTCAAACACAGAGCCTGTTAGTTTTTCCTGTTGTAAAACTTGTGTGTGCTTCTATTAGAGCTTCTTTCATTTCATACGCAGACTAACTAGCAAGGATATCGCGTCTCTGTATCTCTCCGTAATCTTTTGTATTCAAGATTAGCTTAAATTCGACTGGTTAAATAAAACATGGGTTGTCATCAGATACACAACAACAGATGGAACGTGATACGTAAGATGTAACCACTTAGCAAGAGACACATAAGATGCCTTTGTAAATTGGATTTCTTAAGTATTAAGTTACTTTCTCGCGCAAAGAAGAAATTAAAACTTCACGGAATTGAGGCGTATTATTGGGGTAATCAAGTTATAACTCTGCGCTTGTTCCGTACCTTATAAACAATCCACACACCTACAACCTACAATTGAAATTCTAGAATTCTACAAAATTGTTTGTGTGAAAAAGGATTACTTAAAATTCTAGTAATTGCGATTTCTCATTAGGAAAGATCATTTGTTAAAAGTCTAAAGCTAATGGTAAAGGGGTAGATTTGTGTTGGGGTGGAAATCCTCTTAACATTATGAAGAGTTTACCTCCACAGAGAATGTTAACTAGTGATCCAATTAAGAAATGGTACAGAGAGATGAGAGAGATGAGACAGGGGCTGATTGGAACTCGCCATGCGCTAGGGAAAGAAGGCAGAAAGATTTCTCCTACTCCTCTCGTATCTCCCATAAGCTTAACGTGGTGGACACACTAAAGCCAAAAGTTAAGTTAGGAGACAAGTGGCATTCTCATCTCATCGCCCGTTCTCGATTAGGCACAACTACAACAGGACTACAGGACACACACACACACACTCCGAGATCATTCAGACTTGGAAAGAAACCTCTCCGTGTGTTTTCTGCTCTGCTTTTGACAGCACGTGATAAGCAGAGGAAACTAGATGGACATTTTCGATCAGTACTTAATCGAAGAAGCAGCCTATTAGCCTTAATTAAAAGGTGAATAATTACAGAGTTCTTAAATCCACGTTTAAAAAGACACACACACACACACGTGGAGTTTAAGTGGAGAGGTCTGTTGAGGGCTGAGGCTGAGGTGGTTGGATCTTTTTGGTGGTGGTGGTGGTCTCCTGTTGTATTTGAAGGAGTCAGTGTGATTTGGTTGTGGGAGAGGGAAAGAAAAAGAAAGTTGGGTAAAAGTATTGGCGAGGTGGGATAGGAAGCAGGTACGGAGAAGTTGTGTGAATAATACGAAGTTGTGTAGCGATGTGAATACATTACAAAAGGGAAGATCTTTCCTTTGAGCGGTGATCGGTGTTCTTATGCTCATACCAGCAGTGGTAAGTCTACTTCCACTTCCACTTTACGTTTCGAAGAGACTCGAGCGAAACTTAAGAGGGGATCTCTGCATCCAAAGAGAATCATTCTTTAAACGAAGACCTTCCACGGTGAACAACCAACAGCTTTTTAATTCCAATCGATGTGTTACACATCCTCTCGCGTCTTTATTGCGTGCAGCCACAAGTCACTTGTACTTTGGTGAAAGTCATCTTTAGACTGACAGCGTGTAGCCTTGACTTAACCTAGTCTCACAATGGACAGGTGGGTTTTTGTGGTTCTCGGACAGTTTTACTCGTTCAAGTGTGTTGATTAATACTTGGAGTGATTAAGGGAGTGATACGAACTTAAAGTGGAACTTGATGAGACAGTTGGTGAAGTAATTGTGGGCGTGGGTTTTGAGACTTTTAAGAATTAGTGTGGAGATACTTTTGAGCAGTAGGCGAAGAGTTGAAGGAAGTGAAAGTAGAGATAGAAGCTACTGTTGTCATTAACTTTGTGTCTGCGTGCAATAAAATCCATCTCACTGGATCTGCGGAAAGAAAGAAGGGGGAATTTGACACGAAAGGAAAACGTACGTAAGCCAAGTTGTTTTTTGATACTTTCCTTAGTTTTTGTTGGTGTGTGTTATTCACGTTCTTTTCTCGAAGGAGTTGTGTGTGTGCCTGGGCGGCGAAAATACATTATTGTATTAGTGGAATGTGTAAGTAAACTGGGAGTTGTTGGTCTCTTCCAGTTTAGTGAGTCACTTTAGTTGGAAGTAGTAAAATAGCAGTTGATAGTGGTAATAGTAAACTGGGTGAAGAGATTCATTGTGTAAGTTGGGATTAAAATAGTGGAGTAAAAGGAGGCGATAGATTTATAACAGACTAGGATAATAGAAAAGTAAGAGGAAGAATCGAGAGGGTTGCTGTATGGGTTCAATAGGAAAGTAGTAGTAGTAGAAAGTAGTGGAAGTAGTAGACGTGGTAGTAGGAGGTTAGGAGCAGTAGTAGACGTAGTTTTCGGACCTTCATGAGCACTAAGTAGTGTGTAGGAAGGACCACGGCGACGGGGACGAGGACAAGAGGAGTACGACATCCACGACGACATTGAGATATATTGGACTGTTCCACCGGAAGAAACTTTTGACTTTTGGGGTTCGCTAATCGTAAGTTATAGAGTCAACTACGAACCACTACCACATCTACTTTCCATTCACAACTTTTTCTCTTTTCTCTTTCTATCTAAATCTACTACCAATAGTTTCTAAGTAGTCACACAACGACATAACTAAGAGATTCTCGACAGATCAACGCTACACTGTCTCAACCTGCCCCGTCACTTGCTTTCTCCTCATTCAACGACACTCTCCCTCACCACCAACTTCCCCGACATTCACTCTACTATACAGTTTTATGCACCACGACTTGTTGACCTTACTTTCCACACGACTCTTCGAAAGTTACGCACAAAAATACCCGACTTTTTTTAGCGACGTGTAGCGACTTGTAATTGAGGTTCACTCCAGTTACTTTAATTCACGGAGATTGCAATTATTGCCCGTGAATTTGCATATCTTAAATATGATCCTGCAGATACATTCGCAAAATTCAGATTTTGGCAAGGCTTTAAGCAAAGTACCTCCAGAGGGAACATTATATACATATATTTAGAAATTAGTTTGTATTCCATTATTGAAACATTTCTACGCAAAGTCCGTTGATTACTGCAATTATAACGAATATTAGGTGCATTAATCAGTGTGTAGAAGGATTATTAGCTTTGGAGAAATTTGAATTTGATTGACTCTGGATTTGAATTGATCTACGAGAATAAAAATTCTTAATTGTTGAGTACAGGTACTTAGATATGGTTTAAGGTTTTAAAGCTTCTTCGTGTGTGGACATGAATGATGTTAAATCTGGAAGATGCATATTATAGTGCGATTTAGTGCGAAATTAGGTAGTGAATTATGATTGTAGTAGGATGAGTAGGTGTAATTAATGAATGTGGAATGGAGTGATGTGGATGAAATGGAGGTGAATGAATCAATTGTGAATGTGTTAAAGATGGAGGAGTCATCCTATGTGCCTAACTCAATTCCACCCGCACTGGTCGTCTTTTCTCAAGCAGGATACGGTGATGCCATTAGAATGCAGAGGCCATTCAGCACTCAGGTATGTATTAAGTGACATTCTTCTCTCTAGCGTATTTATGTTTCCACTTTAGTCTCTGAAGTCCCTTACAATAATCCCTTTATACGATTTCCTACCATTGACTACCTTTATTTGGTTGGCCGACACTCTCCTCCGTCGCTAGTTCATTGGAATACCAACGACAAAAGAGGTTCATACTGCACCCTCACTTACTTCCCCAGCATTTCTTTGAGGAAGCAGGACATGACTTTCCTTTGTTAATTTCTTCTTGAAGAAGAAGGGCGAGAGATAGAAGGACGGAGTATGCTCATGTAGGTACATTAGACTTAAAGAGACTCCTCCACTGGGCTCAATAATCACCAAAGAAATTCAAGACGGTTACAATTACGAGGACGATTCTTCGCAAGTCCCAAGTAGTCGACGAAGAGGCTCCCTGTGACATAGCTTAATTTGCTTTGCACATCACCCAACACACTCGTGAGGGTGAGGAGCTTCCTACCCGAATTATTGCATTAGTCTAAGTTGTCTCTTGTTAATAAGAAGGAGCCGGGTCTTGGTTACGATGTGATGATGCCTCCGAAAGGAGAAGGTATGTCTTTTGACAACCGGCCTTTGTATTAATTGCCTAATAATCCGCGCTTGAGTGATAAAGTTCCTGTGAAAGGCTTAACTTGTACCTTAAACTAGTTGGTCGGCATACTAATTTTCTCTTTGTCTTCCTCTCCAAATTGCTTCTAAATACATTCCACACAACTTCCCACAGCCCCACCACCACCAGTTGTAACGATGTAACGTTGTAACGATGTAACGATGTACGATGTAACGTTGTAACGTTGTAAGTTGTAGCCCCATAGCTTCCTCTCCTGCAAATTGCACTAGATTCTAGAATTCTAGATACGCAAATTTCTGAGACTCTCTCTTGTAGGAGCATCTCCATCAGTAAACAATCTTTGCGAAGAATAAGATGAAGAGACAACTGTGCATACATAAATATTCTTGATATAGGTTTCTTTCTAGTGGCAGGAGTGATTGTGCTTGTGCTTGTGCACCAAACTTTTCTTGTTAGAATGCTGTGCACTTTTAAATGAAAAATAGCGAGTGAATTAGGGAATGAAGATGTTAGGAGAAGGAAATGACGAGTTGAAAGGAAGAAAAAGATGTGCTTTCGGGAGAGAAACTTGAACAATTTTTCCGGGAGACTAGGCAAGTTGTATGGGAAAGGTATTTAAAGTTATTAATGCATGTTTCTCTGTGATGACGAAAATTCGGTTTCTGGTTCTCTCGTTCACATTTTTCAAGATTTTTGTCACGTACTTCTTGGGAAGAGCTTCCTTCTCGTCTCTCCTCCGTTGGAATATCGGAGAGAGAAGGAGATGAAGAACGCACTTACAACTTCCTTCCCTTGTAAACACACACGTTATTATTATTATATCTCTTCTGTGTGGTCGATTCCGGAATTCGAAGTTGTTTCTGTAAAAAGCATATTTAGTTTCTTAAACACACGTGTTTGAGTTACACAAAAATATCAATAAATGTTCCATCTAAAGGTAGTCAATGGAGGCGAGACGTGAGGTAAATGAATACATTCGTATCTCCTCACATTTTTCCTCTCGAGGGTTCAGGAAAGCCGGGCATTATGCGTTATGAGTTTTTTAAGGGTAGAATTATTTTTCAGTTTTGACAGATTGGAATGTCCATCCTCGAGAGTAAATTAAGTGTTCCCGGGACATGTGAATTGCGATTTATGCATTTGTTTCGAAATTTTCTCCACACACACACACACACACAAATTTTCTCGGTGGAAATGCGTGTGTGTGTGGCTTATGGATAATCCAATAATCCAACACTATTAAAGACATCTTGTGAAGTAATGTGTGTGGGTACAGTTGCAGGTATCTGACGGAAAAGATTTGAGTCTGCCGAACTTATCGCCTTCATCGTTTGGACTTCGTCCTATGGATTCGTACGGAGGTTTGCCAGCCCAGTTGGTTCATTTGCAAAACCCGTTTCTTCACCCGGCACTGGAGGCTCGGCTTCCCTTTGGAAGTGCAGGTGCATTTCGTCCCGTGGTGACATCGGCGGCATCCTCCACCTCGACGTCTTCATCAGGTGGGGATGACCGGATGAGTGTGAAGGGCCTGCCTTCCGCTTTCTCGACGCCAAACAATCGGAGGAAACTAGAGTCTGAGATCATCGAGCATTCGGGGGGAAGCAATCGATCGAGAAGCAGCGGCGGTGGTGGTGGTGGGTCGTCCCAAGACGACCGGAACTCGTTCGTCACACCCAGTGCTATTAGTGTTGGTGTAATTAATCTGGACAAGTCTTCTCCAGCCAACTCTGCCAACTACATGAACGGAGGTCAGTCGAAGCATCGCTCGTGTTCCCCGGCAAGCAACAACCACCCAGTCAACTGCTCTCCGCGGGAGAAGCAACAACAACAACAACAAAGAGGCGGAGAGGACGACAGGGACGACTACCACGGGGACGATCGAGATGGAAACGGGACTCCGAATTCGGATATGACCGACAGATCCACTCCAGAGGATACTCATTTGTCCAAACGTAAGACGGAAATTTATGCTTTTCTTATCTTCGAAGGGCGAGAACTGTTTTCTCCCCATCTGCCTCTTCGTTCATCGGACTCTTCGGAGTTGTGACTTTGTCAACCTGTTATCTCTCTCTCTCTCTCAATGTATTGTGTCTCCCTTATTAATTGATCTCCTCCAAATGATAAATCTCCCTCCTGTCACAATATGATTGCTTTCCCCATCGTGATTAAGTGTCCTTTGGACTTTGTCCAGAACTTGGCTGACAACTTCTCCGACGACATCCATAAGCGCACAAGATTCATGAACCCTACAACCTTCTGTCTCATCTCCTCCAAACACGTTCTTACTTTCCCACGTGCGAGCAGAATTTAATCAAGTGTCGGTCTGTGGAACCAAAAGGGAGGTTTAATTTATACTTGTTGGGTAATTAGTAATTATATACGTAGAGTATATAGGTAGGTGGAGATAATTAGAAATACCGTGTGGAGTGGAATGAAAGCATTTGGTTGTTGTTGGTGGGATAATAAGGTTAACATGGGGAAGTGGAATGTGGGGTAGTTACGCAAGATGACATTTGGAGTGTTCACTAAAGAAGAGAGACGGAGGAGAGCGTCTTAAGGAGTCGGGGAAGGAGAGTTTGGGGATTGAAAAATGCAGAGATGAATGTAATTCACCAGAGAAGAAGTTGTTTGACAGTAGGCTAGCCACGTCAGAAGTATTTTCTTTTAGTTTACTGCCCAGCCTGGCTGGTATATTTGTTGCCTTCCGCAATGCACTGAATCTGCGAGAGAGAGTATAATAATTGGACGGCTGTTATTGTGAGGACGCTAGTAGAGAGAGACTTGTGCATGGAATTGTGTAATAGAAAGAAAGTAATGTTAGAAGGGTGACCCTGTTCCATGGAGTTGTACTAATAGTTATTACACTGTGTACCGGATAGATAATGGAGATGAAAAGAGAAAAGTCGAGGATGTTCTCAACTGTCGGATAAAGTCAGTTGTTGATCTGACACGTAATTTCATTATCCTCGTCTTCTTCCGTTTGCCCTCTCCATAATTTTTTGCTGACTTTGGAGCCCACTCTACACACACACAACCGGAGAATGACCATGGAACTATCCAAAGAACCTCTTCGTTCGTTCTATCGCCTAACTTGGCTCGGTTCATGGCTTCTTAGCATCGTCCACACAACATCCTCGTGTGTGTGTGTGTGTTTTGTCGTTCCCGTAGTAAGTAGACAACCTCAAACTGCATTTATACTTTCTATTTCCGTCTTACAATCATTATCGTCTGTATCGTCTCGTCGGTTGTTGTCTGATGAGCAAGAGTAGAACTTTCACCAAGACAGATGCAGACCTGTCATGCTACCAATAAGGTTGGGCTGCTAAGACTGCTAACGCTAACCCGATCAAAATTACACGTAACACTTCTAATTGAGGACTTCTTCCTCTTCTTCTCCCGTCACACAGTTTACATTGAAAACATACCGTTTGTTCTCCTCGGCTGACCTTAACTTATTTCTCGTATAGACTCTCATAAATAGCACTCGGGTCTTCTTCAAGCTCCATGAACGCTCAGAAGAAGACCTTCTGTCCACAACTTCTCAACTGCCTATAATAAACATCGGATTCTAAAGCCTCCTTTGAAAATAACTTCTCTCACGAAGGTGGAATGTCTTTGAAGAGGAGGAAGAAGAAGAAGAAGAGGCAAGAAGGACGTTTTATTGGTTTGATCTGCGTTGACGAAAAGGGTTTTTGTTTGTTCAAATAAGTCGGAGAAAGTCGTGTGGGGCGCAGTTCTTTGGAGATGAGTTCTTAGTGAATGCGACTCCAGTAGTTTTATATTGGGAGTGTATAGCCACATAAGTTGTGTGGTTGATTATTGGCAGTTGCATCTTTCTGGAGATCTGATGAGGAGTGAGGTTTCAATATATACGTCACCTTGCTTATTGATAGATCAAGGTTAATCGTCCATTAAGCGTTCAAAGAGCAAACAAAGGGGTCTTTATGACACCGTTGAAGCCACTAAAGAATGGTACTTGAGAAGATGTGGTTGCCTGCAGCTGGGAAAATAGGAAGAAGGAGAGCAATATGGTTTTCTTGTGTGGAGAAATCTCTAATAAAGAAATCAGCGAAAGTGTAGAAAGTAATATATACGCGGTGAAAGCTAAAGTAGTTGCTGACAGTGTAGCTTATCCCTGATGATTTGTTCGAGGAGAGGAAAAGATGTAATGATAGTGAGTCCGTGGCCGCACATTCTTCACCACAGCCTGACTTGGTGTAAAATGAGGCTGGTGGTGGTGTAAAAAGGCTGCGGTGGGGTGAGATTTTCTTGGGAGAGGTTCGCAGTGTATAAAGAGTGTTGGTGGGTCCACAATGTGAGATGATGTAGGTGCAATGTTATGAAAGATTTGAAAGAGTCTTCTAAGTGAAGCTACATAATGTCTAGTTACTTGGCTGTGATATATGATTACAAGGAAAAAAGGAAGAAAAAAGTGTCTTGGATGTAAACACAGAGAGAGTGAGGCTGTGAGAGAGAAAGTCCCCTTCGCCAATGTCTTCCCACTATTTGTCTACTTCAGAAATAAAAGGGGTGAAGAATGTTTGTGGTATTGTTCCTTAAGTATTATTACACAGGAATTTAAGCGCAACCAGAAAGATAGGGAACCGATTACTACTTCTTGATAGTTTGCCCTCGACTTCCTCCCTCACTTTCTCTCTCCCACAAAAATCTCACAATGTGAACGTCCGTCATGTTGGAAAGTGGTCCATCGACACTCTCTCTCCCTGGCACCATTCCACGCGTAAGCAAACCTCAGGCCAAAAGAATCTTATTCAAGGAGTCGCTAGAATTTGACTTTTCCTCCAGACACGAGTATAAGTCATCTGGGTGTTCGGAGTCTACAGCATCAGGAGAATAAGACTGTAGAAGGAGCAGGTTTCTTTTTAAGCTCATCATTCTCATTGTAAATAAGTGTCAATGGGATTGAAATTGGAGTGGGACAGGAGGCCGGCGTAGTAATAGTGGAGAACTAATAAAAGCTGTCATGATTAAGTTATGACGAGAACAATTTAGGGGAAAGTGGAGAAGACTGTGTGGACGTAAGCTGGGAAGGTAGTCGTAATGGTAGTTAAGTTGTTGCGGGGATGAGAGTGTTTTGAAAGGAAACATTAGATGAGTAAGTGGCGAAATAATAATGGTTCATAAGAAGGCTTGTTGCTGGTGCTGGTGAGGTTTTTTCGGGATGCTCAGGATGATAAATTCTTGTGGTTGCAATAATCTCGGAATGGTACACGAAATAAAAGGAGCTTTGACCAGGGTTATCGCAGCCATATATTTATGAGAAGCACCATCGTTTCCCAGCTGTAAACCTTCATTCTTGGGATATTGTATGAATTTATGTGCACCAAATATTGGAGTTGAGTCTGAGAAGAAAAGCTCTACCCACACACACAACCACGACCATTGCTACTGTGTGTGTTCCTTCACTAATAGAACCTGTAATGGCTGTAATCGTTCTCTTTCTCCGTCTCTTTCTCCGTCTGACTCCATTGGGCTCACAATCAAGTCATCTCTCTCATCGCAATATCAAAGTCTGTTTTATGTCTTCCACTCTTATTAAAATCTCCGTCTGATGAATGACATCATACACAATAATCCACATTCCTCATCTAAACCTCTTCACTCTCCTCTCTTTCTTTCTTTACTCCTATTCCGTCTGTAGTCTCCTAGCTAATCAATTTATGTATCCAGTATTCAACTGTACGAACTCTTTAGTTGTTGTTGTTGTTACCGTGTAATTTCACGTCAATGATGGAGACCTGGAGTAAATTGTGAATGTTGGTGTTGGGTAGTAGTGCGTAGGAAGGTTGGTGTCATTCCATAAAGAAAAGCAGAGTTGTAGAAGTGCTTGTCGCTTGTCTTAAACGACCCTCTCCATAAAGTTAAACAACGATAGTGTGTAATCTGGAAGGGCAAAGAAGAATAAGGGAAGGATTTACATTAGAGTGAAGTTGATGCTTTTATTATCATAATCATTACGATTATTGCCACCGTTATTTTCTCCTCCAAAGCCATTTTCACCTTCGTCCTAAAGCCCGTAAGGTGTTTGAGCCGGGAGTCTCCCCATATAACGGAGGGCTCTGTGTTAAAACCAATCTCACGGAATTCGTGCCTTTATTACGAGTCAACGAGTTAAATTGAAAACTTTTACACACCTTTATATTAAAGCTAATGAGAATCTTGGAATTGTTTTCCTTTATCAACTTTGGTGTGATATATATCTGTTGCTCCTTAAGTTCACCCTCGTCTCCTGTGTGTGTGTGTTTAACTGTGTTTACTGCCCGAGAAGTAAGTGTGTTCCTAAGTTTAATAATAATCTCGTAGTGCAAACAAAATCTCCTTGATTGCAAGACTACGAGAATCTTATTCAGTGGCAAGTCCAGTTTACCCAACGACTTCAATTAAGCTCTCGCTGGTCTAGACTTGAGATCAAAAGTGTAGTAAATATTCTAAATAGGACAAGATATCATTGTAGTAAATTTGGGAGAAAGTCTCTGCGAACTTATTTGCTGGCTTCTATCGGTTGTTTACACTGACGGGCTTAACAATTTACCAGAAGGGGATGAGACGGTTTAACCAACGGTCTGTGACGGTTAAGGAGGTAACCCCATGTGGCAGATTAGATTCGAGAGTTTTGTGGCTACCCGGAATAAATTGCACTCCGTCTCAACTTACGGCTTTGTAGTGGTGTGTTGCGGCCTTCTCTCAAATCGACTCGAATACATCTCTCCGCCTGAATATCCACTTTAACCCAAACTCACAGCTCTCCTTTCTTCCGTACGTCCGTAGAGTCACAACTCCATTCCATTCGCCAAACTAAAAAAACATTCATTCATTGCTTATTTATTTCGATCTTTTCGACTCTATCGAAGATGTGTTTCTGATTGGCCACCGAGGTGACGTAGATTCACACGAGACAGGAGAATGCATTCATCAGTTTTATCAGTTTTTTTTATTATGACACTCAACTCGTTGTCAGTTGTCGCTTTTTTCGGAGACTTTAGGTGTTAAACTATTTGGGGCAAAGGAAGACCTCTGCTTGCGAAGCTTAGTGTGGAGAAAGTCAGTGTGCTGTAGCTTGAAGCAGAAAATATAATAGTAATTCCTACCATCTCATGTGTCGTGCAGCTTATCCGGAGTGAACGTGTTACATTTCACTCCTTGTTATCAATCACTTGCCCTAATTTCATCCCAGAGTAATTGTAAATGGAGTCTTCCTTTATTGGGAAATGTATCGCAGCTATAGTATTATTGCTGTTGCTTGTGACTTGTATCGTAATCAGTGAAGGTTTAAAGCGAGTGATTGTGGTTCAGAAATCGAATGTTAATCACTGGTGAGTGTGCCATACGGCAAGAATATTCCGTAGATCGACTAGAGCTCATAATACTTCATAATATGTGAGTAGGTCCCCTCGTATGGTATCTTCGGATTGAAGTTCAGTCCCAGTTTCTGGAGTAATCGCATTAGAAGTGACATAAGGCATTGAGAGGACGATTAGGAATGATTCAGAAATTTTGTGAGGAGTGTAAGTAGGATTCTTATTATTTACTCAGCAGCTCTAATCTAAGTCGCCTTGATCACTGTGTGAGGACTTGATGATAAAACTCGTAGTAAAGTGATATTAGGAGAGAGATACGTAATTTACATAGGTTGACAGAAGCATGTAAGTGACTAACTGGATTTAGATGATAATGTTAGGCAAACCAACCAAGTATTAAGTTAGTAGTTGATGGAGACAGGCAGCGTATCGTGTTTCCTTCAAATGACATATCTCCTTCGTGTCATGGAAAGAGACAACGAATTTTACAACTCTTGTCACTGCATCCGAGACAAGTTTGGGTGAACACCAGTTGTCTTTCTCCAACTTCTAAGAACTGCTGTTGAGATCATTAGAAGTGACTTGCATCATATTGGAGAGGGTAGCAGTTGAATTCGATTCTACACACACAAACTGGTGGAATTAACATTCGTTCCATATGCTGGCCACCCTCGGGTGGCGATGTGATGATGTTGTAGTACATTGTTTGATGACTGATTTCTTCCCTTAACTGCATCAATGCCAGATTGACTCTAATTTATGTCCTCTTCCCAGTTTCCTTGACAGGGTCACTTCAACACACCCCCGCCAATAACTCTTTCCTTCGCAAAAGTGAAAGCTCATCTTCAGTGTTGAGTGTTGTGCTCACAACTTTCTTTTCCAGCCTTCCTGCCGCAGCCGTTTGTTCCACGGAGTACTTCACCTGTTATTGTTAAGTAAATAAGCACAGGGAGCTGTGTGTTTGGGCATCCCTTGAGGGAAAGATGGAAGAGGAACCATTACGATTTGTGTGTTATTTTGTTGCATCATTGAAAGGCTGTCGGAAGGGTAGGATGGACCCGACTGGATTGAAATCATAATGGGGTGTTAATGGGTAGCATTTGGGTTCACACTTTGTTTTGAACGGCGGAACTCATTGATTCGCTTTGGGTCTCTGTTGAAAGGATACTCTTCATCTACTTTTTGTAAATAAGCTGAGGATTCATTTTTATTTAATGTGATGATCCTTTTGCCTTCTGTGCGTAAGGCTGTGGTTAGCTTTGCTAGTTATTAATGGAGTTGGAGAGAGGCGAAGGGAGTTCAGGGCAGTTGCGCATTTATGAGGATACAGATGTACAGTTCAGTTGGTGAGGGTGACGAATGAGTCTCATGTGTACAGACCTGATCACCAAATTATGCTAATTTTGTCAACATTCAATTTCTTTGGATTTACATGATTATTGGGCTTATTATGTGTTTGGGTGGAGAAGTAGTAGTAGAAGCTTGTGTAGCATCTGATGAGTACAACTCTGATGAAACGAAAATATGTTGTTGCGTGCCTTAACATTAGTTCTTCCCGGCTTGAGAGTATAGTATAGATTTTGTGAAGTATATATAGAACAGCCTGAAGTTCTATAATATCATAGGTTCATAATAAGTTAGGAGTAGTTAGAAGAACAAATCCTATTTAGCTTTGAGAACACCCAAACTTCGTATTGCTTGTCTGAGAGAGTTGGTAGAGTTGTAACGAGGGCCTAATTGTGCTTAACAAGAAGTAATTTGTCATAAGTAATGGGATTCATTTAGACGAGTGGAAAGCCGAGAGTTAGAGAAACCAAATGAGATAAACCCGACGGGATTCCGGGAGAAGTAACAAAGTGTGATGATCGCTTTGGTTTAACGAGGAACTTATATGCTCATTTAATTAGACTGAGCAGAAGGGAAAAATTATAATGGTGCAGACAACCAAGAGTATAGAGATAACCTCAGCTTTCCCCAGTTTCCCTATTTATCTTCCTCCTCCAGCAATATGATCTATCCAGTGACACAAATTTATACCTTGGCTTAGCTTTCCGCACTTTCCTCAAGAATACTCAATTTGGAACTCTCCTTCGCATCCTTCCTACGTTTCTCTCCAACTCCGCATCTTTCAATTATGTGAAATAATACTTTATAAACAGCTTCCTCTATAATAGTGTCGCACTTTTCTTGCTCTAGTCGCTTGAATTAAGACTGGATTAAGTATAGATATAGATGATCATAATTCCTTGCAAATTGATTAAAACAGCTAATGAGCTTACTGCGAAGTAAGGAAATTGTTTGATGTAAAATTAAGAGATTGAAGGTCTTATCAATTTATCGACAGGAATTTGATTTTATTGAAAAGCTTCTTCTCTTTACTGTTGACTGTGGGTGTAAGAAAGTCGGGAAGTCGCTGTTAAACGGCTGACTGTTGTGTGTGTGTGTGTACGAGGCTTCATTGTGAAGTGCATTGATGGTGCTGTCGTTGACTATTTCCTCACCGATCAAAGTTGTAAAAGGTTGTTGTGTAGCAGCTGGCAGAGTGAAAGTTACTTTGAGTTCTTTTCTAAAAGTCTCTGTGAGCAAAGATTTTCGTTTGAACATTGAGTGGAGGTCTGAGGTTCTTGTACAGCAGCAGATGATGGTCGTGAGACATGATTGCTAACTTTTGTTACGGTTGAGAGATCAATGCACAGCACACTGTATAGTGTGTAGAAGCTATTAGGAGAGAAGATGGAATTCCTCGTTAAGTTGCAATCGCAAATAATGCAGCAGGTGAGATGTATCAAAGTGACTAGTAAGTCTGTGTGAGTCATGTGTTATTCTTAGGAGTTAAATAGAATCAATGACTCTGCATATGGCTAAGGAATGACTTTGTTTAACAAGAAAATTGATTTGTGAGCAGTTAATGTGGCTGTGAGTATTCTTAAGCCCTGTTAATTCGACTCCTTTAGAACACAAAACATCTGCAGTATCATGTTTATTTGTGATAGGGATGATGATCAAGATAATCGCTGCATTAAATTTTTAAGGTCGATATTAATAGCCCATTGAATCGTGAATGAATAAGATGTTGGAAAAGTTGCCGTGTAAAAAGTATTCAGGGTTTGCTCAACTCGTAAGCTGAATTTGATGAAGATGACAATACGGGGATAATTGCTGTGACCAGGGTAAAAAATAGTTTTTGAATTCTAAGAAAGCTACACTGTGCAGTGTGGCTTATGCCTAGAGAGAGAGAGAGAGAGAGACGGGTGATTATTATTATGAAAGATGGAGGGACAAAGCTGGATGGAAATGTTGAAAAATGTGGCATTTATGTTCACATAAAGTTTGTAAAACATGAGGGTTTAATGGGATATTAAAAATAGATAGAGAAGTCAAAAGAATAGTTGTGGCCGACGTGGTGGTGGAGTATTAGGAAGCAATTATGGAGGAAGGAGGAGGGTGAAAACGAATCTCATCATCGTCCTTACAACTCTCATCTCATTTTCTCTAAATAGATACTGTTTAATGACATACTGAGCCATGTGTTCCTTTCCGAATTTCAAAAGACTTGTTCCATTTGATGGTGTCATCGTGTATAACTTCAAAACTGTTCCTACTCCGTTTGGTTCACATTGTTTATACGACACATCGTGTCTCATATTTCCGACGAGCTTTCCCCGTTCCTCCGTGTAGCTGAGTCTCCTCTGATTATACGGAAGGAGACGACCACAACATAACCAACAACCGCAACTTTGGGATCTGTTGTGGCTCATCTCTCCGGATTTCGAGATCATATAAACCCTCGTTTTGAAATATTACCAAAAATTGAATAGAACTTGCATGACAGCCCATGTATCACATCCTCGTCCCTTTTATTGTGTCCTTGAATAAATCATTCTACATGTTGAATTACTCTGAAGCTTCATTTGTCCACCCTTGGCGTTGGACAACACTGCCATCATTGTCAGTTCCCTGTCGCCGGATGAATCCTCGTTCCAAGGGAAAACAACCGGGAGATAAAACTTGATAATATGCTGTCAGACGCTTGTACACAAGAATTATACAAAAATTATACTTGGTATGTAAACACGAGTCAACTGTTGTCAGCAAGTTGCGAAAGCCTTAATTCTCGGACTCATTGCGTGGTTATTAGAAGCCCTTGAAAAATTCGCTTAGATTTAGTGTTCGTTTTACGGGGAACATAATGCTTAAGAAGGATCAGATAAGGGATTGGGAACAATCTTGAGGATGGGCGATAAAATGTTTTATTAAAACGGCATGTGTGAACATAAAATGGCGATGATGTGGTTAGATAGGAGAGGAAAGTACAATGGAAGGATTTGTAGTTTGTAGTAACGATTGATGGAAGTATCTTGTGGAGAAGAGGCAGACAGAAGAAAGTGGAAAATAAGAAGGGACAAGTGGACCCACACACACAAACACAACGTGGAGGTAGGGAAGAGGTGCAGCAGGGAAAGTGAGACTGAAAGAGATCTCTCCAAGATATCAACAGTAACAGCAACAACTCACATTTTTTCAGTGTAGTCTACCCGTGCAATGAATACCGATTAAGTTCTCCATTTCTGGAGGGTGATGTATCTGTGGTGGAAGTAGGACGGAGGAATTGAGACAGCAGTCAAGTCACCCTTAGCTTAACTCCAACGCGTCTTCTACAAATTACTCCGGAGAACCTCCTCGAGAACCTCAGACGAACCTTGTCTGTCTGTCTGTGTGTGGACTTTCCACCAGCAGCCATCCACCCTTCCTCAATTTCGGTGGATTACCGATCATCGTATCTATCGGTCATGAAAGTATCCCTATGGCTTTGGCTTTCTGTATTCTTCTATCGTTCGATTGTTTTCTATATGCTCTCTGCCTGTCTGTCATTACGGACCTCGCACACTCTTACTGACCATTGTGTATTGTCAACCACACGGGTCTTTGTGTTTGTATGGAGATATACAGATGAATAGGCTGAATGGACGAGTGTGAGTGTATATGGAGTATGTAGGGATTTAAAAGGCGCAAAAATTGTTTCATCCAGTATTAAGCTAGGAGAGCGTTTATGTGTGTGGATGGATGGAATGGTGTTGACATGCCGAAGTGACGGGTAGGAGCGACGGTGGCGTAGGATTTTGTGAAATGCATACAGACAAGGCGGTGGATGGAGAGATGATATAATACGAGCTGATCTTTTGTACAAATATTGAAAAACGAGGGGAAAGGTGCAAGTTGACGATCAGTTTTGATAGGATGAAAGGAGAAGTGACGAGTAAATGATAATACGAACATTCATAAGATAGATTGTAGTACATTCTGATGAAATGGAAACATCTGCTCTTCTCTCTTCCACTCACTTGATCTCATAAGCCATTCTTAAATTTGCATGTACACTTTCCTACTATCTCCACTACCAGCACGAATCCAGCTTCTTTCCTTCAATTCACTCTCCACCGTACAACATCTGCTTTCCCTGAATTAGAAGAGATTTGACATGAAATCAGACCCAAATGAGCTTCCCAATTAGTTAAACTGACTCTGTAGGGTTTAATTGTTCTGTCTAAGGATTCTGACACACAATAAAGTCCGATTTAAGTGTAAGGAGATTCAGGAGGAAGGTTAATTTACGGAGAAAGCTGGTGAGTGATGGGTGATGATTATGTGCAGAGAAGACGCTTGTTGTGTTTGCCAGTAGACAGTGGAACACAAAAACCTGTGTAGTATTGTCAAATTGAGTGTCCAAGGTTTATCATCAACCGTATTGGCCGTACGATTGGCTAGTTTTTTGTCTCTGCAGTTGCAAAATGGAAACCACTGCTATAGAGGCGATAGTATATGTGTAGTTCGACTGTCGAATGTTTTTGTGGTTGTGTGAGAGTTGGAAACGTGGAGGAAAAGGGTCGTGGTGGTGTTCTTGAATCTGTGTGCGCTCGGGGGCTTAAGATAACCCATCTAATATGGAAAGATGATGAAAGATATTACACTCTCCAGGTGGCAAAAGAACCATTCAAAAGTCAACTCGGTGTTGTTCAGGCTCAATACCAAAGCACATTTACTTTCGGTAAGCCTCCTAAGGTGCTCCCGAGGTTGAATTCGGGTTTCATCTCCTGTGATCCCGATCCTCAGTGTGGTTTCTTCCTAAAACTTCCTATTGCCATCATCATAATCGTCAGTCCAGGTTTTACTTCGCAGTTTCTCTTCAATTTAACATCCACGCTGGACATCTCTGCATTTTCTAGCGCTTTTAGGTTTTGCATAAATGCGTCTTTACTTTGGAGGTAGTGGCTAAAGTTAATTAAGGCTGTTTAGCCTGTGATTAAATAAATTATGTGGGAAATGATTAGAAGATGTGTGAAACGATAAAATAATGTCTTGTGCTTCAAGGTATCCATATCTAGAGTCAATTTTTTGGAAAGACTTAAATTGAGTTTTTTACTACGGGGGAGTGTGAGATGATGGAGAAAAGTGTGTGTGTGTGTGTTTAAGGAGTTCATTGGAAAGGGAAACAAAGTGGATGCGGTAAAAGTGTAGGATTTTGCCTGTGAAGTTGTGAAGGAGCAATTCGGTGGCTTAAGTTGTGAAGATAGTTATGCATGAAAAAGTAGTCATCAGCTGAAGATGAAATAGATAGGATGAGGATGAGAGCCGGGATGAAAATTGGTCTTGAAGATGATACTCATATGTAGTGTGTGTGGTATCAATTCATGCACATACCTATATTAATCCTGGAGTTGGATCTCATGCATGCATACTATTGCATAAGGGTTGGTCGTTGGTTTTGTGTCGTGATGATAACCCGGGTGGTTTTTCACAAGTGAGTTGTTGAATGGATCTTGAGCCCATTTATATTGAGAATAGGATCCCCGCAAGGATAAACAGTCTTTTACGGGTTATATGGCATGTTTTCAAAATGAAATTCCTCTGATATTGCATTTTCACAGCAGAGGCTCAGGGAGACTGTGTTGGAGTGCCTGTGACTAGTCGGCAGTGAAATCTCGTCTCTCTCTCTCTGCGATGTTATGAGTGAGCAGTCAGAGATCACGAGACTGCCTGTATCTTTTTATCTATTATCTTCGTCATCTTCTTCCTTTCACTAACTATGCATACAACTCTCACCACCACTTTCACCCTCACATTTTTCCCCGACGAGGGTTTAAAATCAACATCCTTCGGTTTTAGTTAGCTCCCTTCAAGTCCCACTCACTTACATTCTTTCTCCAGACTTTCTTACCTTTCAGTCACTCCCGAGTCTCGAGAGTGAGCATATAATAACGCGGATGTGTGTGTGAGCATGTTATTACTGGGGTGAGACTCTGCTGGTCTCTTTTCGTGTATTTAGTGGTTTAGTTCAGTAGTCCATGGGTTCTTCCTCTTTTTGATTTCCCAGTCATTTTGCTGGTGGTTCTTTACTACTACACTACTACTACTGGTAGTGCTGGTGGTAGACAACTCGCTTCGAGCTCTTTCCTCCTTCTCTTTCTCCTTTCTATCAAATAACAGGATCTGGTGGCTGATGACAAGCGAAATGATATCAAAGCATCTGCTATATATTTCAATTTTCAAGCTTGACTTCACGAAATGATTGAAATTTTTTTCTTCCCATCGCCCTCCAACCAAAAGAAAAAACCAACCAACATTCAAACCCACAGCATCAGAGTGTATTTCTTGGCTCGCTTCCTTCGTTTCCACACACAGTCCTTCTCCATCTCTTCGTAAACAAAATACTTACATGCCCAAAACTTTTTAACTATACGCTCCAGTATACATATACATATAGGTATATTATGTGTGCATATATCTATGTATATCTATGGACCTCTCATTGATCTAATCGCATGCACTTTGATAAGTCATGATGTGGTAATCGGGTATCTCTCTTTCTGTCTCTAAAGTGTTTTCACCACTTACTCTCCAGCAGTAGCAGCGGTTTCCTTAGGGAAGATTTATCTCAAGACATTCTTCAATTTTGCATCTCTTTTCTTTCACGCGTACTAAAGACGGTGGTGGACAGCCAGGTCGTCCAACAATGTGAGTTTAAGTTGAATTCGAATAGAAACTGCTTTAGAACTTTAATTAAAGTATATGTTTGGTCTTAAGATGATTCGGGAATAGCTGGTGAATAAATGAATAGACGGGCAGAAGGTTCTCATTGTGTTTGGAGTGGTTGTGTAGCGTTGGTAGCGTTTGAAGTCCACTCCTGCTAACAATATGAGAATATTCAAAGAATAGAAACCTGAGTGATCTCACTAACAAGATTAGATTGAACTTGAAAAGGCAGAAAGATACTTTACATTCTCACTTGACTGCTCTCTCTCTGCTCTCCCTTTGACTTTTTTAACTTTTATTCTGTAAGGTGAATCTGATCATTCTTCGTGGCTGCAGCAACTCATTTCATTTTCTTTTGTTTCCTTTTTATTAGCTTTTCATATTTCATTTTATTTCACTCAAATATCCTTTTCCTTCCATTTACAACCCCAAAACACGACCCACACTATGAAAATGTTAAGCCTTGCCTGGTGGGGTAGGTTTTTCTCGAGTGATATTGCATCTCAGCTTTGTCATGCGAAACTCGGCGAGAGAGAGAGAGAGATTTTTATTGTGTTTGGTTCGCCTATTAAATCCCCATAAGGAGAGTTTCATCAGTCGCAACCGGGTTTCTCCATCAAACACTGTATCTATCTGTTACATACATTCTTCCGAAACAATTTTAATACCGAGATGGAAAACCCAAAAGTTAATCTTGGAGATATGTCGTCTTAAGGGGTTCACTTGTGGAATAAAATCCCGAAATGACTTTAGATGTAGTGAGATGTAAAAACCTGTGTTGGCTGTGTGGCAGCCCATAAAGGAAATTGTAAGGGTCGCACACCACCAGCTTCTCTCTTTGACAACCTCCATGAAGGTAATCTCAACATTCAGTTTCATTTTCTTCCTTTAGGGTTTACAATATTCACTCTACTACATCAAGATCCTTGTTCTCCCAAATTGAATGAAGAGTGTGTGTGTGTGTACAGGTTTAATATCCTCCAACTGCGGTTATCTCAGCCCAAGAAAACTCTTTGATAAGTAGGCATATTAGATTCCCTCAGCTCTTACTTCATTTGAGTCGACCTGGGCCTTTTAACTATTTTCAATCTACTTCACTTGGTTTAAGCCTCCAAGCCTCGTGGCTTTTCCTTTTAGCATTGCAGAAATGGGGAATTATCAAATAGAAACTGACATTTTTTTCATATACGTGTTTACGTGATTATTTATTAACCCGAAACTTGGAATTTCTAGTAGGTCAAGTGGATCTTTCTGTGGGGAATGAATGAACATATTTTATTAGCTTCTCTTTTGGGTGCAGGAGTCGTATAACTTTAATTCTTCTCTCGTTTACTACCCTTCCGAGGCACTTGAAGGAAATCTTTGTGAATGGATTTCACAGAATACTTTAAACTCGAAGGCAAACAATAGACGACTTCCTGGCTTATGAAGGTGAAATAATGTGTCAAAGGTAGAGGAAAGTCACGTTGAGTTGATGTGTAAACTCAGTTCTTAAGAAATGAGGATTTGGAATTGTTGGACTTCATTCACAGAAGTTGTTTGGCTTCGAATGTCCAATGGTGTCCTCGTTGTTCATGGATTTCCGTAGGTAACAGAGATCCGGTCTTCTCGCATGTTCGTATATCTGGTTCTTCATATGCCACGTAGATTGGTGTCCATTAATTTCATATTGGCTGCATAGAAATCACGTGTGAATCTAATGATATGTATGGAGAGTGGGGATGTTATTATTCAGTACATATTATTGTAAAATCTGATGTATGAATGTCCATTGTTGGAAGGAGGAGAAGTGAGTGAGACGTGGAAAGGGAAAACATGTGGATAGTTGTCATGTCATAAAAACGAGCGATAAGGATTTGAATTTGGAAATTCCAGAAGTTAGAGATGGAGGAAGCGAAGCTGAATGATGGCTGGCGTGAGGACGGATTTCCTCTTGGGTGATATCTGAAGACACGTCGGTTGGAGGTTCATTCATGTCTCACGATTAGCCGTAAGAAAGGTGAACATGGGATGGTTTAGAGGCATTTCCATCCCCGTATTTCCTTTCACTCTCAAAGATATTCCCATACAGTCATCCGTGGAAGATTTTTGATCTTTTAGACATTTCATCCCCGTCCATGTGAATCCTTTGAGAGCGTATCAGCCTCGTCGTATCTCTTCCTCACAGGCAGAAACGGCTTACGTACCTTCCCACACGGTCTTTTAAAAATTGAGGCATTCGTAAACACATTAGGGTATTTAAATGCATTTATACAAATAACGAAATCATTGAACCTCAAGATTGAGGTATATACTTGAGAGACGTAAGCGAATGTGGAGAGGCATTTTGATAAAAACGCAATCTCACTGTTGCTAAATCCTCCATATGCAGGAGAGACGTACATTTCTGCCTACACCGATTGTGTCGTGGAGAATAATAGAAAATGTAAGTGAAGATATTCTCGGCTGGCGAAAAGCTCCTTCTGATCCTCTTCTATCAACCTTTTCCTAACTTCTCTCCTTATCTTCTGTTTTCGAGTCTAGAATGGGATTTTTGTCAACGGTTGCTCACTTTACTCCTCCTATTCAAAGATGGGTAAAGAGATTGTCTTCAAGTGTAAATCTGTATAAGAGCGAGATCAGCCAAGACAGACTTCACCTGTTTCGCCCATCTCACTACTCCCAATTCCAATTTGTTCCAGCTTTACCTTCACTTCTGCTAAGCCGCTTCAACACTCGCCTACTATTGATCTCCTGTCCTCCCGATACAAATTTACGCCCGGCAACCTTTCATCTCGTTACGTAGAAGGAAGTGTGCGAAAACCCTTCGGTTGCACAATACAGTCATTCATTGCTTCTACAGATGAACAATTATCGTGAGTATTGGCATTGAAATTCGGGCTGCATCTCTTGCATTATAACCTGTTGTATACGGCTTATGAGAATTGTAACAACAAGTAAATAAGTATTGAAATGGAAGAGAAGGATGAGGAAGACTTGAGAGCATTAAGCCAGGTTGGTTTGGAGGAAGGCAGCCGCAGATTGTGAAGAGCCTTACTCGCCTTTCGGTTGAAGATCACGAAGCATTGAGGATGCACTTTACCAAATATTGTTCCACTTCAGCCGGTTTCTTATCGTTTTGTATGAGGGATCTCGGTAGCTTTCTTGTTGTTGTCCCACTCTAAATCCCATCTCGATCCATCTTCTTTCTCCCAGGCTTTGCCATCGTTTTGTCTCTATCACGAGTTGACTTCTGGTGAATGACTCGAACAGCAAACGGTTTCCTGCATGGTTTTGAGGATTAAAGTTACCATCATCAGGATTGTCGACAAGCACTTTTTGAGTGGAGATAAATCCCTCTTCCTTCGCAATACCACCAGCCTCCGTTCTTTCCTCGCTCTCCTACTTTCCTTCATCTCTCGCTCATACTTAATAGGGATGAACTTATCTTCACAAAGTTTCCCGAGTCAACTGAGCTTTATTTGAGGTGGAGATTGGGACTGACCACTTTTTCCACTTCTTTCATCTCCCTCATCACATATACCTTCTCGATGGCTACTTGACTGTCAATTATAATCGGCCTAATCGTCTTCAACACAAAAAGTCACGGCAAACAAGCTTCATAATCAGCTGAGGTCAGTTCACGAGAGTCTATCGTCTCGAAATGGACTAGGCGAGATTAGTATGAAGAGGAAATAATGGGAAATACTTCGTTAGCAATTTCTGTCAATGAAATACAGATGACACACACTAACAAGCATTTTGTCTGACAATATACACACAACCTGCTTTAAGTGGGCATAAATTAGCTGTCAAAATGTGTGTGTAAACTCAGGAGCGACAAAGGGGGACCAACTTAATCAATTTGTTGTTCTCTTCGTCTTTTTATTATTCAAATCAAGACCATTTTTGCAGGAGAATTGTTTTTGTCTTGTGTGCTTGGTTGGTGGAGAAGGGAGAGTTCAGTCGAGAGTTCCAACGGACGGAGTGACAATTTGGAAGTGGAGAAGTGTTTATTGATTTCAGTTCACCCGGTTTAAAGTTATTTAGACATTTCATTCCTTCGGAGTGTGAAAAGCTTCATTCCTGAATGTGTTTACTAGATTCACACTCAGCAATTTGTCTCTGGAAAATGATACCACATACTTTCTAAAATGATGAGGACATTTATTTGTAACTTCTAGGATACATTACTTAATTTATAGGAAACATATTTAAATTGCACGGTTCGATATTCAGAGCGTAAAAGCAGAGAACTCGGCAGTGGAAAGCCTAACAAAGTTTTATTGTTGCAATGAAATGCAATTCGATGTTGGGCGTTTTTGTGCTTTTCTGCGTCTGAATTACAAACATCAATCTTCTTTCCGTAAAGACAATTGTACAGGAGGGGTTGAAAGAAATGAAAAAAGGGCAATGGAATTTTGGATATTACGACGGTGTCTTGTGTCACACCATTCGTACTTGATAACGAACATCTCTTGATCTGAATTGTCTTTTTCGCCTCTCACTCACTGTCACCCATCCCTACTCCAATTTTTCATCTTTTATTTAACTTTCTATTCATCCTGCAGGCGCTGGTTTCCACCCTGTATAGACTGCATATTTCGTAATGACTAATTTCTACTTTTAGATGTACTTTTTAACTACACACACTGTCCCACGATCCACCAACATGTGACGTTATTATTGTACTTTGTGGATTGTTACACGAGACTAACTTCCGAGTGGTGTGGCTGAAATGGGCTCAAATCAATGCTCGTAAGTTTGGTATCAATCAGAATTTGAGACAGTTATGTAAGGCGGAAATCTTGTTGAGATTTCAGGGAGCTTTTTGAGGGAAATGTTTGTGCAGGAGATTAGATGAGTGTCCGTGCTATGCATATAATACGGATTAATCCGTTGGTGGGGGAAGTTATCGGGTATTTTGCGAATTAAGGACAACATTCCATGTTCCATGTAATAAACAACTTATTTGAAGAGTTCCTTTGATCCTTTTATTCCAAATAAACGACTCAATCATCTTGTGCGTCTGGAGTGATGAGCGTTATTGGCTTCACAAGTGGTTCTTCCTCGTCTAATCAATTGATCCCTCAACTTGATATGGATCTCGGCAAATATCTTCTCCATCTCCTTTTTGAGTCCAATCCTGAGAGTTTCTCAAAGAGGATCCACTCTCAGTGTTTCAAATAGTTCCTTTCATGGTAAAGAGAGCAGTACTACTAAACCACTAGATATTGAAGTTACTCTGATGAAACTGAAACAGAACCAGAGCAAATTCATTATTGCATATTGGACAGCCGTCTCGGGTGCTTGAATTGATGATTTGAATACTTGCTTTGTGTCCGCATCCCTCCATCAATTTGCTTTATTGTGTTATCCATTGGCAAACCAGCATTCGCGAATAGAATTCTTTGAGCACTCAAAGATTCTTGAGTTTCGTTGATAGTGGAATACTTGATTGAATGTCTATACACATGTATGGGGTAATGTTAAGATTTGTATTTTTTGTGTGTAACAGAAATCCGAATTCAAGAGCTTTGAGGTTGTCAGGTATTACTTGCGATACGCTCAAGAAGGATGGACAAATTTTGTGTAATGTGAAACAGGAAGCATAATAATATATGAAGAACGTCTAGACTCTAGACTCTAGAGTATCATTTGATTTTCTTCCCATTCAGTTTTTGTGACTTTGTGTGCAATTATAAAAATGTAACCTATCTACCAATTGGAGTTTGGATTGCATACACTTTGTAAAGGTAAAGATTCGTACCAGGAAGATAATTGTGTCTGAGTGGGATGTTGAATTCACATGTCGTTTCTTCAAGACTTGAGTGAATGTCAGGTAGATGTGTTGTGATTGGAGAATGATGGTTTTTGAGAGAGTGTCATTGCGGAGAAGAAAGGATGTGCAAACAAAGTGAGTATCAGTTTACAAGAGTGCGGAGATGGAAGATTAAGGAAGAAACTAGAAAGTAAATGACGTGGCGGATAAGTGCGGGAGGATGTATTTTTATTGTATGGACGTGTGTAATGAAAGATCCTTTAAGATGGGACTTTCTTCTGGTCGTTGGTGGGTGGAAGGATTTGGATAACTTGATAATAGGTAGTGGCGTCTGTGCTTAGTTATTCAATTCGTTTCATGAATATCAAGTGACGGCAGGTTTTAGTGGTTAAGCCAGGCATGAGTGGGTCCCAAGTGAAGGGATCAGTTTTCTACTTTTTTGTCTGCTTCCTCCCATTGTGTACGTACGGGGCCACACAAAAGACTCCTATCCTTACTACTACTACTCCTATCACCATCATCATCCTATTTTAAAGCGATGTTTCCCCAGCTAAAGCAATACGGGGAGCAGTTAACCTCAGGAGTGAGACCTTCTGAATCTTGTGAATTCTTGCAAGAGAGAAAGGTACACTGTAGTAACTGTAGTCGTTTGGTGTAGTAACGTGTGAGGGAAGGAAGGAGACTGGAAGGAGATGGAGATTCTGATCCGTCTTTACTCCCCAAGTCCCATTCTATTAGCGGAAATAGGCCCCTTGATATGATTTCTGGGATGACTCTGCAATGGAAAAATAACCAAAAGCGTCACTAAGGATATTTTGCAAAGCCTTTGATTTCTTCCTTCCTTTCGCCACTTTTACTGCACACACACTGACTGTGTATATAGAGCAGTGTTAGTCCTCCATTTGATGTCGTGATACTCATCCTCGATCCTCCGACTTGCCCTAAATTTAGTGTGAGTGTGTGTTCCATGTATTTCAAACACACTCCCCTCCTCCCTTGCGATGCCTTTCTCCCAAGTTGTGTAACATTTGTAGCCTCGTGGCTTTTCCTATAAAGAATCATCTCTCCTGCTTTAATTTTAAAATTTGGGTTCATGAATATTTTAACAAGTTGTGTGTGAAGGAGAAAGTAGTGAAAGTAGAGAGTCACTTTTGTGGGCCCACCTTTTAGCTGTGTGGGTTCAGCTTCTTGTTGAGTGATTTAAAAGAAGGCTACACGCTCTACTTTCGAGTGATAAAAGGAAGAGGTGTTTTAGTGAAGGGTAATGAAGTGGAGTGTTAAGAAGGTTAAGCCGGGTTGGGGTGGGTGGGTGGATGTAATCACGGTGAAGTATTAACTGAGGTTATCGTAGGAGGATTTTTGCTCCCGACTTATTAAATATTTGATGAGTACCTGAGTTTATTAAGAAGAGATTTTAAGAATTAGGAGGAAACAGTTAAGGTTGTGCGTGGGGCCTAGAGTGTTGCGCACTTAATCGGAGAAGGTATATAAAATAATGGGTAGGCTGTCTAGCGTGGCTGTTGATTTTGGTAGGGATGAGAAAGGCTTCTTGGTTGATAGTAAGTGATAAGGAGTTTCTACCGGGTGTTTGTAGTAAGTGACGATGGTGATCACTTTATCACACTTAACTTTTAAGGCTGGAAATGAGATGGATGAAAAATGTAAGACAAGGGTTTAGAATTTAGAGGAGAACTTTAGGCCCGATAAAAAATGCATTAAACCAAGTTGGAACAAGATGAGGGAGAGTGTAGGGGACTGGGAACTTAAGCTTCCAAATCCAATGATCCAATCCTTCGCTCCTCTCTCCTCTTCGCCATCCACTTTCCCACAACTATTTCCATCAAAAACCTCTTCCTTCTTTCCTCGCTTGCTCCCACAAATTTTACAGATGATCAATTATGTGGTAGACAGGTGTGTGTGTGGGGGGGGGGTCGTGGGAGGGGGTCTTTGGTTTCCTAACTCACTTATTGACCTCTTCAAGGACAAGAAGGACAGTCTTAGGATTATCTTAAGGACAGACTTATTATTCAAGGTGAAAGCATCAGAATTGTGTGGACTGTTGAGGATTATTGGGTAGATTTCCGTGAGAATGTGTGTGTGATTCCCAGTGGAATAAGTGTGGAATAAAATTGTGTGAGGAGTGACCAGAGAGATGGAGATTGTGTGGTGGTGGGAAGTGCTTAAGGTGGGGAGAGGGATAAATGTGGCTGTGGATGAAAAATAAGACAAGGTCCTAACTGGGGTAAATTTAAAGAGTTGAGTGAAAGTTGTGTTGGAGGTGATGGGATGGAAGGAGGAAGAAGGGGCTTAGAGAAATGGAGGAGGAGGACCATCTGTCAGCATGCAAACCATTAAGGCGAGGTTCAGGTGTGGATGGAGCAAAAAGCTAAGCGGCAGGGATTGAGCCGATATCCCTGGTAACGAGGCAATCACCCGAGCCGTCAACGTGCTCATCTATCAGATGAGGATCACTACAACTTACACAACCCGACTTAGAGACCGCCGCTGCTTTCACCGAATTCTCTCTGCCTGGAGAAAGTTGGACAAGGAAATGTAGTGGAAGGGGCCACACACATCCCTTCTTTATTTTACCCGAAAAAGTCCATATGACAAATGGAGGAAATAACACAAGGGAGGGTTTATGTGGACAACCGTGGGTCGCTAACAAGCACCTGACAAATCCCCGGCTCAAGTGGGTCATCTCCAAGAAGACTCTAAACTTCCTTCCAACTCATCTCTCCACAACCACTTCCTCCTACAACATCATCATTGATGCCTTTCACGACTATAGACTATAGACTATATAGTATATAGCTGAGACTCACTTCGGAATTCGTGGTCAGGTTCTAAGCTACATGACACATTCATTAGTCACTAATTAATGGGATAATTCTGAGAGGCTCCTACTTAAGCAGCCACAGTTAAAAAGGAGTTGTTCCTTCGTGTGGCATTGACTTGGGGTTAAATCGATCGCTCCCCGTGCGTATTCATGCGAATGCGACTTTGCTCCATAAATCAGAGGCGGACTGACAAACAATAAGACGAATGAATATCTTGTATATGATTATGTTTGTGGAGAGATTTGTTCGCGGAGGAATTACCAAAGTTACCTAAGCTGTTTGACAGGAGGCTGAGATTAGGCTGGTGGATGGTTTAAGCTAGAGGCTGGAGAATAGGAGGAGGCTGTGAAGCTGTGAGATCATGAAATGGGAAAGTACATGTGTTGAGTGTTGGTTTATTTGACATTTGACAGTAGAAGGGATTGAGTAAACAAGTTGTTTTTCAAAGAGATTGTTGTAGTTTTAAATGATACTAATGTGCGAGAGTGTGGAGGAGTATAAAAGTAAGCCTGTGTCTCTCAATCCAATTTGTTGGTGGTGTGTCAGTGTTTTCACACACTCACTTCTATTTATTACCTCCACATCCTCGTCGTAAGATTAGATGGGTGGTATTTATCGAAATTGACACTCCTCATCCCTTTTTACTCTCTGCAAGATGGTAAACGACTTGTTCATTTCTTTCTCGTGGTCGTCTACGTTCCACACAAACTGTGGGCTTTGCTTTCAAACGTACTCTTGAGTCTAGAGTCTCTCTGAGCACAGCCATCGCCGTGATGACTTTCTCTGACTCATTCAGAAAACATGCTCTCTGCTTTCACGAAATTTTATGACACATTGTTTATTTGACCATCGCTGAAGGAGGAAAAATATATTGAGAGTTTGAGAGAGCTTTATTACTTCTCCCTTTTATATTCCTACGGCTGGAATCATCACTGACTGTGACTGTTCCAAGTTTCCAAAGACCTTTCGTTGTGAAATGTTTCATTGATGATATTCTCGTTGGCTGGGAGCTGCAGGGATTTTTGGATTTTGATGTGGATTTGTGTATCTAATGAGTATGTGTTTTTGTGTTCTCACAGGTAGGAGAAAAGTTGGAGAATTTACTTGCCCAGTGTGCAACATGTCAGTGCATCCCATTGAATTGGAATCGCACTTGCTGAATGAAGTGGAGCAGCTCATTTGCATAAGTCAGATTCGAAGACAACAGCAGCTTAGAAATGAACCTATCGCTTGTTCTTCTAGAGACTCGCCCAACTCCAACAAGAAAGACGGGGCTGTGGAATTGTCTCAGGATTCTCGATGGGATGTAAGATTGTTAAGAATGAATGAATTAACTGATGGAGAGGTCAGTTGAGAGTTTGGACTAATTAGTACTTCGTTACCTTCCAGACTTATCAACGGGTGAGGAACAATCGCCACTCACGTCTTCGGATGAAAACTCGGAGGCGAAGAGAAGAAAGTGGAGAAAGTGGGTCTGCACATCCACAAGTTCACTTCCCCGTTTGCAGACTCCCACTTCACGGATCGAATGAGCAGTTGTCAGGCCACCTAGAGTCGTGTATTCGAAAGGTACTTTCCCTATACAATGTGAATGATGTGTCCTCCTGGATTGCAAGTTAAATGGAGTGACCTTGTTTAGAATGGAGAAGCGTTGGATGAGGACGACGAGCCTGTGGATATTGAAGGAGATGGAGACGGAGACTCACGGGACGAATATGAATGGAATGGTCACAGACGTGTTGCAAAGACTAGTCATAACAGTCATCCTTGTGAGTATTAAAGACGTCAAGACTGATTTTAGAGATGGTAGCAATAGTAAGGTTATGATTGACTATGATCTGCAGTGACTGCAATAAACATGACCACTTCAAGACGTCGGGATGAGGAGAATGATTCTTTGGAGGTGGTTGTGGACGGAGACGACGCTGCGGCATATGGCTACGCTCAATACACAGAGACGGATGTGCAAGCTGCTTTAAAGTCTCCTCCTAGTTCGGCCTCAACTCCTTCCAGGGACCCGGATCACAGTCATGGAAGGGACAAATGGTGGGCTTCCCAGCATTCCTTTGATTCATCCTAATTTTGGAATGTATGGAGAAATGACTGAGCTTATTTGTGATTTTAATTGAATTTAGTTGGCAAGATGACGACTCGTCGAATGATGCAGCTAAGGACGAACTGTCCGGTCCCGTGAATGAGAGCGTGAATTTAAGAATGGTTATCCAGGCTTTGAGAACTCGAGTTCGAGAATTGGAGAAAGAAATCAACTCAGGAATACACAATGATGGCAATCACTGTCTTGTTTGCATGGTAAGCTTGGAATTTCTTGAAAGTTTATGAAGTCGGCATTTTAATTGGAATAATTTACTCTGTTTCAGGACAAGTACAGAAAACCTGTGGTCTCTATATCATGTTGGCACGTGCACTGCGAGAGGTGCTGGCTCAGAAGTTTGGTAAGTTAAATAATTCTTGAAACTGCGTTGATTTCAGTAATGATGATTGTGTCTAAAGTGTGGAATTTGTTTTGCAGGGAACGAAGAAGTTATGTCCGCAGTGTAATATGATAACTTCCGTTTCCGATTTGAGGCGTATTTTCTTATGACGGGAATATTTTGGTTTGACTCACCCTGCAATTTAAGTTGTAGCATCACGGCAGTGGGCAGTAATTGAGTGTACTATATTAGATTCAGAATGCTGATATTATTACTTCTTGAATGGATACCAGTCCCTGCAACCATTATCGTTAATTGTTAAATGAAGTACTTATTAATGTGAAATTAGTCGATACGATTTCCTAATAAAATGCACTATAAATCGATTTGTCTGTGTGCTTATGTTAATCTAAAATATTTACTATCACCATTCACGTGGAAGTACTGGGCCTTATTGTCCTGCCATACTGACATGTCGAATAATTTACTGAAATCAGCAATGTGATCATCAAGACGCTCTCTGCTCAGCTTCAGTTTCAGTTTCACTCTTTAGGTGAAGCTAATTCAACAGACGCTAATTAAAGCTAAGCAATCATACATTCTGACGACACTCTCTGACGACGAGAGTTTAATTAAAATGGCGGAGGTGCGGGGATTAAAAGAGGAATTTGGAATAAAGCTGAATGAAAAAGGAAAGCTGTGGTGAACGGGGAAAGTACACTTGACGGTGACACAGTCTTCCTCAGCCTAATTGTTTCGTATTTGTCCTATGGCGATGGAAGTTTCGGGGGGGCCACTCCCACCCAATTCAAACTTATCGATCATTAATTATTACTAACCTAACCTACTAAAATATTCTAAGTAAAAATGGAGCTTTGCGCCGCAATCTTCTTTCTTCTTCGTATTCTTCTTCACAGTCAGGCAAGAATGGAGAGTCCGCGAGTTTGGTTCAGCGTTCACCACAATTTGGAGGAGTATCCTCCGGGAGGAATTCGGCGAGACGGAGCCAATGGAATTCCTCCTTCAGATCCGTCTAAACAAACAAACAAAACCAATTAAACAACTGCAATAAAGGATACAGAACTCCTTTTAGATTGCAATTCAGTTAAACTCACTCGACTTGGCGTCTCCATTGATGCTCCCGTCGGGAGTCACAGATCCACTGCTGCTCGCTCCTGAAGAGATTGACCCGCTCCCATTCTCGTGTCCGTTGGTGGTTCCATTGGAGTGACCATTTGCGTGTCCATTGGTTCCGTGTCCGTTTGCGCGAGCATCTGCGTTGGGGATGCCACCGATGTTTCCCTTTGGCTGGTTCTTTCCCCGTGGAGTGACTGCTCCGTCAGCAGAGTCCCCATACCCTCCGAAGAGTCGATCGAATGAGTCATTTTCTCCAAGACGCTGTCGAGTCTTGGAGGCTTCTTGGACCCCAGCCATGTCGGGAGTGAAGATGTTGGAGGCCATGTGGTTCTTCCCTTTCCTCGGAGTCCCTGGAGGAGTGGAACCAATTAAACAACTACAATAAAGGATAGGGATCTCCTTTTAGATTGTAATTCAGTTGAACTCACTCGACTTGGCGTCTCCATTGATGCTCCCGTTGGGAGTCACAGATCCACTGCTGCTCGCTCCTGAAGAGATTGACCCGCTCCCATTCTCGTGTCCGTTGGTGGTTCCATTGGAGTGACCATTTGCGTGTCCGTTTGCGTGAGCATCTGCGTTGGGGATGCCACCGATGTTTCCCTTTGGCTGGTTCTTTCCCCGTGGAGTGACTGCTCCGTCAGCAGAGTCCCCATACCCTCCGAAGAGTCGATCGAATGAGTCATTGTCTCCAAGACGCTGTCGAGTCTTGGAGGCTCCTTGGCCCCCAGCCATGTCGGGAGTGAAGATGTTGGAGGCCATGTGGTTCTTCACTTTCCTCGGAGTCCCTGGAGGAGTGGTTGTTGGATAAGAACCGAAAATGTCACTAGATGCTCCGCCAGGAGGCCGGGTGATTCTGCAAAAAGAGACACTTCTTTATTTTGTCTGAGTCAACTCAACTGTCAACTTGTTTCCACAATAAAAATTTAAAAAAAATAAACTTACCGAAAGATGGTCTTCTGCTGTTCCTCGGCCATTCTGCTTTCTTGGAAAAGACGAGGACAACAGGAACTGATGATGAAGGCGAAGGGACGAAATGCGAGTGGGTGAGGAAATTAATTGGAGAGAGTATTAAAAATCTGATTAATTGTTCAGACGGGAGAAGGTGGGCAGACTGGCAGACACACGAGGAAGGATGATTTTAATGACAAATTTAATGTTCTTTTCCACGACTTTCTTCATATTCACATTTGTCACGTGGGCTGAAGGAGAAAGCGACACGTGGGCAAGTGCGAACCATTGAATCCATTTTCCCAACTTGATTGTTGATTGTCGTCCCTCGTACAAGTTTTCAGTGATTATCAACATTTTAAAACATCTTTTATTAAACCGACTTTCTTGAAGTCTGGAGTAGGAGAGCACCTGCAGAACGCGAAGGAGGTGAGTACGGCCTGGGGAGTACAGAAAGTGTGTCAAGTTTAATTAATATTTTAGATGGGAGTGTCTTGTAGTTAATTTTCAGAAGATGGGTTGTTGCATAAGTTTTTGCCGGCGGAAGGGGGTCGGAGACGTCGCTTGGTCAGGTGAGGAGGACTTGTGGGTCGACAACGGCTCCCATCGTCCTCAATCTTCAGATGGACAAGCGACCCGTCGAAGTGAACGGGACAAAGTCCTGAGTCAATACTTTTGTCCCACGCTCTGCAAAAGGACCGCTCCTCCAAGACCTCTCCGAAGAGTTGGACCCAGTGGATTTCTAAGTACGAGAATTTTATGTTATTATTACTGGTAACTGTACCCTCAAGTCTGTATTTTTGATAGAAGAATGTGGTGCAAACTATTTTGTTTACAGGACTGCGGTATCCCAATTCATTTTTAGTCCAGGGAACTGAATCTGCTGGTCGGACTCCGTTACCTACGGGAAGAATCGAGGAGGTTGGAATAGACAGTACAACAATGTGATAGTGTACAGTATAAATAATAATTTGTTTCATTCAAACTATCGTACATTTTATAAATATTCTTTATATTCTTTACGCGTAGTGAACAAAATATGAATGAGAAATCCTCGTGCTCCCTGAATGAACTCAAGATGCTTTTAATTTTCTACCTTGGAAGGATTTGCTACCAGCGACTCAGATAAGGATGGATTAACTTGTAAACTATGCCATACATTTGTAGAGTATGAATGCGAAAGATGGTTTTACGTATGAAGATCGCAACTGCGATTTCACGCCTCTATTAATCAATTAAGATTAGATTAATGTACAGAAAGTCAGTAGTTAAGCAAACGAAATACATCGTACTTAAAATGTGCCTGAGTTTCTTTGTTATAATTTGAAGTAGTGAAGAAGATGTGTTGTAGACAGGCATCTCGTGTATTGGTACGCTGCACGATGTAAAGCAACCCTGTGTACGTATGTGTAGTGTGTTCCCCTGCAATAAGCGAGAGGCTGCAGTCTTGTTTGTTAGTGTGAATTAGATTTCTTCTCAAAATAGCACATATTCAAGGATGATCCGCTTTTTCTGTTGCATGCAAGGAGCCTCAACAGACGCGTATGAGGAGTGAAATGAATGCCTCTTTTAATACCATTGAATCATTTGCCTTTGCCATTAGTAGTACTGACGAAGGGTCGTCAACAATTTTGGCCCACGCTCTCTGTTTCACCCGAACCTCGTTTATTTACCGAATGCCAGAGAGACTTTTACGTTCCACGGTCACACGATCTTTGCCAAGTGAACTGACTTTGGCATTTGTCGATTTGGGGCATCTGTCCATCTCTGCACACTTGCTCCGTCAGTTTAGTTTCATTTCTACGCTGTGACAGCCCCTCTGGGTGTAATTTTCCATGGTGTTCATTTCAGCTCTACGCACAAGACTTCGATTAACCTCAAGTCATAACAATTAGTTGCGCTACAAAGGTCCAGTGCCATGGGTAATATACTAATTCCCAATCTTACCTTTGGAAACACCTGCATCTTAATTTGATAAAGACTTGTTCACTTTTTCATTCCGATAGGAAACACGCCATCACAAGGAGGATACCATCATCCTCCAGGACAAGGGCAGAACCCTGCGGCTATGGTCATTGGACGACCTCAAGATCCGGTTAGTTGATTGATTAAGGCAACACTGATTTAAAGCCTTAATTCACAGTACAAATGTCTGAAATGTCATGCTCGTGTTTTTCTAGAATGAGAACCTCAACACACGCCCATCGCCTGAGAGAAACTTGAGACCAATTGATGAATCAGTTGAAGTCCCAAAATTCAGGAATCCATTGGCTATGATGATGGGAAACGGCACTACTTGTGAGAGTAGCAGGACGTTCAACAAGCAGGGCCCTTTGCCAAGTCCTCCTACTTCGGAGACTTCGCGCAGACCCATTCCGAAGCCGCCGAGGAAGATGGATGCTTCTGCGGTTCCCTTGATAAGGCCACAGCCACCACCCGTCCACTTCGAAGAACCGGAAGAGTTCTCCCTTGACTCGTTAGCAGCGGAAACGGCTTCTAGTGTGCGAACAGATGACATTTCGCCGTCGTCGCTTTCCCCAGCGGAAGATTCTCGTGGTCCCCCGAATCCATTTTCCACCTGTAATCCTCAAGGTCCTCACTCAGCTGCTGCTTACAGCACTTGTCGACGCAAGTCCAGAGATGAAGTGAGTGATTTTCCACGGTCAAGCAACCTCGGAGTTCTCTTCAGACGAGGCAGCAGCTACTCCAGCGATACATTTGAAGGAAGTATCAATCCGTACGACTCGCTTAACGAAAAAAGTGAAAGTGAGAGGAGTAGCCACATAGGCACAAATTCAATATCTGCGAATTCGTCTTCACCTTCAAGTTGCGGATCGATAGTGCAACTTGCTCCGCCAGTGAATATAGTGACAGTGAATGGGCTGAAGATAGCTGGGAAGGAGAACTCAGATAGTGAGAGATCATTCGAAGGGCTGCAAAGCAGGAAGCAAGATCTTTCTCTGGAGTCCCAGACAAGCTGTAATAAGTCATACAGCAGCAGTTTATTCGACGACAATAATGACACACTCAAAGGGACATCGGAAGCCAACAGTGATTCTATAAATCCAGACAGTCTGAGTCCTTCACACAGTTCAGGATTCGTTTCTGAAGCTGACGGACTGGACGTCAAAGTCCAAAGTGCACAGAATATTAGCACAAGTTCTAGTTTTAGTAAAAAGGACTCTAGTTTTGTTTCGCAGAAAGATGCTAACCTAGCCATAAAAAATAAGACCCCAATTAATACAAAATCAGAGCCAGAATCTCCCATTAACGAAAGGTGTGAAGTGCAACAAGTGCAGCCTTTCGATTGTAGTAGTGCAAGAGACGTTCAGTCGGTGAAGAATCAGACCATGAAAGATACAGAGAAGATGGAGATGGTAAACAAGTCGGTAGAATGTGAGCCGTGCAATTCTCAAATAGAACGTAATGGAAACAACGTGTGTATAATTCAGATTAATGGGGAAACAACACCCAATTGTAAAAAACCTCAATCAAATTGTATCATCAATAAAGAGATTACACTCGAGGAATGTGAGATGCCAGCGAAGCAAGAAGAGCCTAAGGAGCAACAAGACTGTTACCACATCAAATCTTCTCATCAGCAAAACCACAGACCTTTGAGTGACCACCCCAATATTTTATTTCCTTTGCGCGATGAGTGCAACAGTAAAAAGGAGAACTATCGCGATCCAAAAGATAAGCTCGTGATTTCTAGTCTCACTTTTCTTGATGGTGAGAACCAACGCAAAGATGGGGAAGTATTCACTGAAGTTAGTTTGCAATCCTCCTCAGATGGACTTTCGTCTGTGGAGCTTCCCAAAGAAGGTCGGAAATTGTCAACGAGGAATGCACAAGCAAAAGGTTATATGGCCCTTCCAATCAAATGTGACTCATTTCACCGCAACACAGACGTTGTCGGTTCATCTTCTACCTCGGAGAGTTCCTCCTTAGTGGGAAGAAATAATGACAGCACTGATAACATTAGTGATGACAGCACAACGGTAAATGAACATGATAATAATAACGTGGCTTCCACTCCTGTCGTACTGAGGGAGAATAAGGGACGTAGGAAGTTGAAAGACATTATGATCTCTCCGTCTCTAGATGAGTTTGAAAGTCTGGAAGCTGAAGTTTCGAAATTCGACAGTAACGCGTCGGAATCATCGATGTCTCCGTTCAAGGAGACTTTGTTTGGTTCGAATTATAAGAAAAATGTGTCTCCAAAGAGCCTTACGGCTAACCAAGTAGCACTTATAGATGAAATGTTCGTAACGCAGAAACAACGCCGTGCTGGTTTTGTTCCTGACACTTCCTCGCCTTATTACACAATTGAGAAACAGCGACTTTTATTGCACTCTTCTCAAGATAGGGAAATACAGGAAGAATGCATTAACTTTCATAAAGAAGCGACAACAGACGCAGATATGATAAGGGATGATGCAAACAGTAGTATTCTTTCTTATGATAATAATGACGGAATGAGCTCCATTTCCTCTTTGCAAGTCAACGAATCGGCAACGGATGAAGTGTCTTCGTATAAAACAAGTCATTCGGGGGAGTACAAATCTTCGAATGACGACTCGATCAACAAGCGCAAGACGTTTTTCTCTGATTTTTCTAAGTTCGATGCAACTCGAGATAAAGATTCCCTGAATTCATCGCTTGGCACAACAGCAGTAGACTCGATACTTGGGAAGAAGTTTGACTCAGATTTAAACAGTTCTGGAGATTTTCAAACTGACAAGTCTTCTAGTGAAGAGCAAAATGATGAATCGATGACTTTTACAGAATCTTCATCTGTTGACACTTGTTTGGCTTTAAAAGAGTCGGGTGAAGAAGAAGGTGAGAGTCCTGAAGTTACAGATGACAGTAAATCGGAGGAGGTCGAAACTAACAAATCAGCAGCAGATAAGAGCAGAATTTCTCATATTTCTACAGTCTACATGTGCGACGAGTCTCCTGCAGTAATTGAAATGGGCGATCCTTTCACGCCACCAGTTAAGCAGCAGCAATCACTGAAAGATTTTGACTTGGAATCCAATAAAGCTAATTGTAACTCGAGTCCTAGTGGAACGCTTAACTCAGTTTTTAGTGATGAACTGTCAAGTCCTCCGGATTCCTTGGAACCCAAACAAGACAAGGAAGACACGCAAGTACCTTTTCCAGAACCCGATAGTATTAATACCACTGCTGCCGACAGTTCGAATTCTGCAAGCAACTCTGAAGCAAAAATTGAACCTCGCAAGAAGAGCTCAAGTCCGCCCAAGACTGCAGAGAAAAAGGCGTCAAAGTCTTCTGGAAATGTTGCTTACAAGAAACCTTGGTTAGCTAGACGCTCACGAGGTTCTATAACGGATGCTTTCCCAGAGGTTGAAATATGCGACAGTTCAAAGAAAAGTTCTCCCTTGGAAATCACCGACCTCGAGTTATTCCAGCCTAAAGAAGAAGTAATTTCCCAGACTCCAGATGACTTGACTCCGGAAGAAACCAAACTACCTGTTGGAGATATCAAAGAGCTGTTAGAGTCTAAAGAGTGCGAACAGGAAAGCAGACCTGTGAAGAAATTCGAAGAAAAGAAGCAATTTCTGTCTATCGCCCATTGGGGTGAAATCAAAGAGCTAACTCCAGTGGATAGTTTAGATGCACATGAGGTATTCAGTGAAGAAGATTTAGAGATAGAGCAGTTTGAAATCCCAGATAAGACTGCTGCTGTAGCACTGACAGATAATAGGGAAGATAAAAATGAAATCTCAGATTCTGAATCAGCTCGGCCAGCATTGCATTCTCTGCATTCTATGACTGAAGACATCCCCATGCTGCTGCCTTCCAAAAGATCCTTTGCTCCACTAATCGCTAAACTGAATGTAACAGCTAACTCAACTCCTTCCAGCTCTTCCAATGAGTGTTCATTGGTAATTCTACCGAAGAATCGCAAGTCAACTACAGACGGAATATTGCAAGAGCTTAAACGCAAGGAAAATTCCCATCGCCATCATCACCATCATCATCATCGTTCTTCAGGTATAAATTAGCAATTAAGGTTTACCCCACGGCAAGTAATTAAAGAGAATTTATTTGTTTCAACAGCTTGCTCCAGTTCGGGACATCATCACGGAAAGAATCGCTTTCATGGGGTGACCCTGGACGAAAACTTTGAATTACTTCTTCCAACGCATAACATTTTGTGTTCGAGGGTCACCGAGACCATCTCTGAAGGGTAAGAACATCAACTTTATAAATAATTCAATGCTGACACCCGAGAACATTGATAGTGAGGAATGAATCTCTTTAAGCTACGTAATAGCGCTAAGTCAACGATCTGACCACATTGCATATTTACTAATGATAATTCTAGGACTATTAGAGACACGAAAAGTTTATGAACCGAAACTGCAGTCAACAGTGAGTGACTGCAGCAACAGAATGATTGACTAATTAACAAAAACTGCATCCTTCGCTCCCTCTCAGTCAGTTCCAAGTTCCAACTGCTTATTTTGACAATGAGCTACGCATCTGATTTGAATTGCTAATTGGAGTGGAGAGCAACAGTAGAATGCAGTAGACTCATTTGCTTCCACTTGATTATTTCTCAGATCCAGCTTTTATAGCTTCGTTTAATAACTTTCCTTCCACCAAAACTCCAACTGTATTAGTCATGGGCTGTGTGCCTGCCTAGTTTAAAGGTTTAAAACACCGGAGAGAAGAGCAGTTTCGAGTTGTAAGCGTAGTTTGTCCTCGGAAATGTAGTGCAGTATTACTTATCACTCACCATTCCCATTAATCTCTTATCTTACAAGGAAATCTTGTGCAGTTGCTAATCATGATGCCACAAAGGCCATGTAACAATACATAACGGAGACCGTCAGACCTAATCTAAATCATCGAATCCACAAAAATGTTCCTTGAATTTTAGTCAACTGTGACTCCTGTTAAAATCTAAGCCAATTAATGAGTGAAGTTTCCCAATTAACATTTGTTGCATCATTCTTCGACTCAGAAACTTCAGTGATCTTACTAAACTTCATGCTACTTTTTGCTCTTTGGCTCATCGTCAAGACATTCAGGAAAATCTATACAACTGATCGACACAGTAGCAAACACAGGTACAAATAAATTCTCTCGTCATAGCGTATCATTACTATTATTAGTATCCATGCGCTTCTTGCATCTTGAATCGTAAAATCAAGATTTAAACTACGTAACACTAACAATAATAACCAAGTTGAACGAACTAGGAACCATTAAATTCCTCATTTCACAGAATACACATGAGATCACGAATGCCTTATGGTTTACTTTAATACAAAACACATTTTTCCACTTATACACGCAACATCTTTTCATCTTCCGTTATTGTGAAGTGGTGGTTTTAGTGGTCTACAGTTTGGATACACATTCTACATTCGCACGAATCATAACCAATATTAATTTAATATAAGAATTCGGTAAGTAATTTTACTGACATACTCATCATCGTTACACATCTCAGTTAGTTCTTTAGGACTTTAGAGCTAACTAGTCTGGTCACTAATTTAGGACTCGAGGTTTATTTTAAGTTTCGTAAGTTTTTATTCGTTTTGGAATTTTACGAAATTAGTAATCGAGGTTTTTTAAAGCGTCAGTTCCTTCCTTCGGTAGTAAAAGGCAAAAGTGAGGAAGTAGACAGAGAAGAGGAAATCCTTCTACGTGTGAACTAACCCATTCTCGTTGCACGGATCGTGACTTTCCGGGATAGCTTTTAAGTAAATGCAAGATATTATATGCGAGGTAGTAATACTACAGACAGGGAGAGGGATTGGACATATCCTTCCCAGTACAGATTGTACACACACTCAGTTTGGCATTGGTAGGAAATTCTTAAGGTTGTCAAAAATACAAACAAGATACGAAATATTAAGTCGTGATAGAATGATTTGTGAATCGGATCTTTGATTGAGATGCAACTTGATAGTTGCCCTGATGAAATAGGAACAAAAAAGTTATGAAGCTGAGATAGGATGTGGATAGGATTAAACCCCTATAAGGAAAGTGAAGGGTTTAAGGAGTGAAGTTTAAAGGACGAACAAGACACCAATTTCTGCTGAGACCAACTATCTTAACATACACATGTAATATTATATTATACCTTATATATTATATACCGTGGGCTACTATCTGGCACATATTGCAATAAGCCCAGATACTGTGGTGGAAGTGGAAATAAGATAAAGACAACATTATATCAGTGAACAGTTTCCTTACTACCGTCACACAGAGAAAGTAGGTAAATATTTAAACCTTATTGCAACTTATGTAGTACAAGTGAATCTTTCGTCAAGAATGGACGGAGTTTAACTCAAAGTTAGTAAATAAATAAGTGCACAGGGTATTACTATAATAGGTATCTTGGAATTAATTGTAATAACATTTCATGTTTAAATGGCTACATAAGTGGAATTTAAACAGACAGGAGACGTGTGGTTATTAACTTAACTGTACTTATAATTTATCAATTTATAGTTGATTTGAGCATAATACCACAGAGTTCATTTGAATCCAGTTAAATTTCATTACAATTTAATTGAGTTTTGGTGTATAATGTTTTACGTGAACAGACATAATATTAGGAAGATTTATCGATGCAATAAGTTAAATGGAACACTTGCAATTACAGTTGAATGTGCACAGAGCAACGGGAAATGACGTTTAGGAGTAAAAAAGCCAGAGTGCAAAAATGTTAGTCATACAAGACTGGTGCAGTCTACTTTAGCACCTGAGCAAGTTTACCTGTAGTGAACTCAGAGCTGAGCAATTTACATTTGTAATGTTCCCATCCCAGTTCCACTTCTATTCATCAACCTAATCAGCTTAGTTCACTCAGGACGTGCATATTTCAATCGATATTTATTTCACTTTCATTGTGTAGTTGTACAAAATACTGGATTGAATTCTTGAGGCTATAATACTTTAATTAGGATTATAGACAGCTGTCTGTTGAATATCGAAAATCTAGAGCAAACATTTGGGCTGATCTAATTTAGTCTTGAATATAATTTTTATCCGTGGCAGAAATGAGCAGCTGAAAATTGCGGATATCAGTCATGGATTAACATCATCACAAGGCCCTTGTGAACCAGCAATTCTAAGTGGTCGACACAAAGCACCAGGATTCGGTGATGTACGTGAGCTGAAATTTTATTGCTTCATTTAGAGAACTCAGTTGTAACAAAGTTGAATAATAATCTTCATTTCAGACTTACAGGAAGTCGAAATCCGATTTAACACTTGAAGGAAATTCTGTGGACGAAGAACAGCCAAAGGGAAAGTTCTTAGGCACCGCTGATAACAGTGGCAACATTATGTCACCATCTTTATCAAATAATTTCATGGACATGAACGGAACTGATAACCACAAAGATAATGAGGTACGAAGATACATTCGGATGACCGACTAACCTTTTTTCGTTCACGTGAAAAACCCTATATTGCGGATATCGTATTTGATTCTTCTTTTGCATGATTTCAGGATTCTTCCGCCTCCGCCACTCCAGAAGAAAACTTCTCCAGACAACTTCAAGAAAAAGAAAATTACATTAACGAGCTGCAGAGTAATTTAGAAGAGCTGAAGTTGAAAGCAAACACAGAATCGAGTTACACGTGAGTTATTCAACATTCAAATCGTCCTTGGGGTGGCATTTAACTTGATTAATGTTACAGGCGGGTACTTAGCGAGTACGAGAAGACCCTGTCGATGTACGTTCAGAAAGTGGACGAATTAAAAGGGAAACTAGATGTCGCAGAGCTGGAAAAACGAGAATTAATTCAAGAGCGTGACCAAGCTCTTGAAGATCTTCGAAATGTCGAAAGTGCCTTCTCAGACGTTCACAGGTTAGCTCACTGAAATGCAAATATCTGTAGCTGATTTAGTTTCCAACTGATGTACTAATACATTTTTCATTAGGAAATACGAGAGATCAAAAGCACTTTTGGAAAGCATGAAGACAAACGAGGAGAGTTTGATACAACGGGATCAAGAAATGGTACAAAAACTTCACATACAAGATAAACGCATTGAAACATTAAAAGAAAAAGCCCAAGAAAGTTTAGACCAGTAAGTGTTTGAATTTTTAAGCTTTAAAACATTTACACCACCTGTTTTCCTCATAATTTGCTTTTTTCTCTTCAGAATGTACCAAGACTACGAAAGCAAAATTAAGGATCTTGAAGGGGAGAACGTAAGGCTCCGAGCCCAATTCCGAAAAATGGAAATGAAACTCGATTCCCTTGAAAATGACGTCGAGCAAAAAGCAAAAGAAAATGCAAAGCTGAGTGCTCTGTGTGACGAACTGATACATGGGCCTGGGAATAATTAGCTTAAATGACAACCAGTCTATCCATCTCAATCAGAATCTTTCACTCTCGAGTAACTGTCATCCTTACATTCGAATCTGACTCTTCAATGTTAAAGGAAAATCGACTTTCATCCGGTAGAAGTTCTTACATAATATATATGCTGCCGTTGACAAGTATGCGTTATTTATATACGTCTCAGTTTGTATTTACACGTAAACCGGAGAGTAATTGCTTCAGCAATGAATATGTCTTGCATACGCTAGAAATTAGAGCAAGAATAACAGTTTTAGGTAAGCCTGACAACCTACCTGTGTAAAATATATCGTCAGCATAAAAGATTTCTTAGATGGACTTTAAACAAAAAGCAGTATTTTGCCAAAAATCAGTTTTCTAGTTAGTTGTGGTTCGTAACGATACAGATAAATTATTCGCCAAATTGGTGCTCAATTCTAGTTAATGTATCCTGGTGAACGTAGCCTTTTGAGTTTGCAAAACAAAATGCCTCTCGTGACTTCGCTACTATTTAGTTTGTATCACATGAATGACCTGTGTCTCCTATTCACAGCATTCTAATTCTAATTTACTGAATTATAAATGTGTTATATGTACCTGTGTTATTGTGAATTTTACTTATGACATCTTTTATTTCTATCACAGTCGATGGTAAGAATTATATTCATGTTCATTTACAATGAGCTTTGTGATCTACTTACATTTTTTCGTACGAAATTAAACACAGCAAGATATACATCAATTGATCATGAAATAATTACTGCTTTAAGAATCTTTTTGGTGTCATATTATTGCGGTCTCCTTATATACATTCAGTAAATGTACTAATTGGTAATTTTTGAACTTCTGCATAATTTGCAATAAGGTATCTCAACTTTTGACAGTGCCTACTACTTTTGCATAAAATATTGTTTGACTATTAATTATTAGTGCAATAATATATCCTAATATCTAAATTAAGATGTTAACACACATTTGTTAATCAATTTTAATTTGCTATTGTAAACTATTCTCTGAATACAGTTTACTACGTTAGTATAGTCACTAAAACGGCCAAAGTTAATCGTGCAAAATAGGTACAATATTTAACTTTTGCATCAGATGTAAAGAGTAACAAACAGCTTTCGTCTATCATCTGCTTGTAAATTAGTATATTGTTAGCATTAAAACTTTATTATACACAATTTCAGTAATAAAATGTAACCAGCTGATATCACGAATCAGAATTACATAATCAGTTTTGCTCAAAATGACTGACCTTGCACTGACGAAGCCATTCGGCAAAATTTTCATAAATTAGTTTCATCAATCGCTGAATTTGTTACAGGGTAGTCTGCTTCGATGGCAGTTTTGATTGGTTTCCCGACTATCTTGTAAATGTTTTGCGGAGGAATTCCCATCGGCCTTGAAACCTTCACTGCTAAGTCCTCTAAAGCTAAAATTGTTCCTTTAGGTAGGTACCGGGATGCTACAATGGATTTACCCAATTTAGCTTGGCAGGGTAATTCTGAAGGCAACATTTTCTGTCATAAGAAAAGTGTAAGATTAGCTATTTTCAAAGTATTCATTGCTTGCGTAATAAAGTACAGGAAACTTACTTTCTCTGGTGATCCTATGGCCGTTTCGACAATTCGAATGCCGTCAACCATCTGCTTAAACTCTTCAGGGTTTAGAGAACAACGATGATCAGTGCCTTTCAGGCTCTTGTCTTTCGTGAAGTGTTTTTCAATAATCTAATAAAGGTGTAAATCAATTTTTCCAGAAGTCCATAATGTAGCATTGATAGTTTGATCACTTACTTTTGCTCCCATTGCTACAGCTGCTATAGGTATTACTACACCTTCTTCATGACCCGAATATCCCACAGCTATACCTGGAAATGACTCACAATACAGCTTCATAATTGACAAATTGACATCTTCCACTGGAGTAGGGTAGGCCGAGACGCAATGCATAATTGAAAAGTTTCTATGATACTTGGAAATTGTCTCCACTGCTGCTTGAATTGTTTGGAAGTCTTGCATTCCTATAGACAAACCAATCATTACGCACATCTTATAAATTTCGAAGGGCATTAACATACCCGTTGACAGAACAATATGCTTCCCACACCTGGCCACATGTTCCAGCAAAGGCAAATTGTTTGTATCTCCAGATCCGATTTTGATAAATGGAACTCCCAATTCCACTAGAAAGTCTGCAGACGGCTACGAAGGAAAGTACGAAGATGTCAAACAAACTTATCTGTCATATCATAAATGTCACACTTCCAACGTCTGACTCTCTAACCTCATCCATAGCAGAAGCCGTAAACATAATCTGCACATCCTGTTCCGCAAACTCTTTAAGATTTCTATAAGTCTGCCCAGAGAATTCCAAGTGTTCCTTGTGTTTCCCATAAGTCTTTCCAAATGCATTTGGACTTAGGTACTCCTCTTCTAACGCCATTCTAGTAAACTTATCGCGCAAACTAGATTTCTGGAACTTTACACAATCCGCACCACAGTCCTACACACACAATTACCATATTATTATTTATGAATAAGAACATTCAAATTATTCAAAATTCCTAATATTTCAAAATCTCACTTTAGCTAGTCGTATGAGTTCCTTTGCGGTTTCCTCATCTCCCTGATGGTTTTGTCCGATCTCAGCAATTACGAAGCACCGATGGGCCTCTCCGATAGGAACTTCCATCTCGGCCATGCAGATTATAAAAATGTAAATATATGTAAAATCAACAAAACTATGAATCTAGTCGTTTTCTTCTAAACATCCGAAATTGACATTTGTTGCATCCACAATCCACACAAGTTGATTGGTGTGTGTGTGTGTGTGTGTGTGTGTGTGTGTGTGTGTGTGTGGGAGTAACGTGTGTGTAACGTATGTGTGTGTGGAGCGAGAGGACGAATGGGTGTGTGTGGCGGCAGACGGGAGAAGAGAGACCGTTCTTTCTTTCACAACAAATCATCCTCATTCGTCTGCTTGCCTGAGGAGGAGAATGAGTTCTTCTCCAGCCTAAATTTAGATTTTATTTTTGGAAAATTAACTCGTTTTTTGTGAATTTTGTAACATCCAGTTCCTGTGGACCTGAAGACTTCCTCCCAAAATGTCTTCCCCTAAGAAGGAAACTTTCATCCCTGCAGAAAGTAAGATTGATTTTAGTATGATCGTTGTTATTGTTGGTTGCAATTTTGAAGTGGAAATTATGACTAAGACTGTAAAATTACGACTTATTTCCTTGATTGGGGTAGATTTGATGAACACTGTTGATCTGGAAGGATGGGACAGTTTAATTGCACGAGGGACCAAGGCTGAAGGAGTGAGCAAATGGGAGAGGGAATCATTGTTTCTGAAGTTCGATCCTATGCTTAGCAAACCGTCGCCGAATCGTGGAGGATCGGGTGACAAATCAGTGCCTTTGGGAGATGTTTCAAATATTCATCGATTCTTAGGAGTGCCTGATCAAATGCCTTTGGTAGAAGAAGCGACAGAGGAATTTGCAGTTTCTCCAATCAAACCGCTTTTCCAGGAAGAAATTAATAAAGACAATACAGGAGATGAGACAGTTCTAGTGGAAACGGGAAAAGAAGAAGCTTCAGCAAATGATTCAAGTTTTAAGTTTGAATTGGGCGAGCCTGAACAACTAACTGTGGTGGACGAGAAGACGGAAGGTTTTTCTGCGTCTCCAGTTAAGCCAACTTTTCCAGATAATATGAACGAAGACATTAAAGGAGATGAGACAGTTCTAGTGGAAACGGGAAATGAAGAAGCTGCACCAAATGATACAAGTTTCAATTTTGCCTTAGAGGAGCCGGAACAGCTAACAGTGGTGGACGAGAAAGCGAAGAGTTTTTCAGCATCTCCAGTTAAACCAACTTTTCCAGATGAAATGCATGAAGACGGCAAAGGTGACGAGACAGCTCTAGTGGAAACGGGAAAAGAAGAAGCTGCACCAAATGATTCAAGTTTCAATTTGGCCTTAGGCGAACCGGAACAACTAACTGTAGTGGACGAGAAGACAAAGGGTTTTTCAGCGTCTCCAGTTAAACCAAATTTCCCAGATGGAATGATCGAAGACAGCACAGAAAAAGAGACTGTCTTGGTGGAGATGAAAGAGCCTTTGGCAGATGCTTCAAATCTGTCTAGATACTTAGAAGTGCCTGAACAGCTATCTGTAGTGGAAAAAGAAGCAGAGGAATTAGCAGTGCCTCCAGTGAAACCAAGTTTGCCAGCAGAGGAAAGGATTAAAGAGATGGCGATTTTGAGGGAAATGGAGGCAAATTTCTTACTTCAGGTTACCGAATTACATGGAAAGTTAGCCGTAGCCACCCGTGAAAAGCAAGTGGCTGAAGAGGAACGAGACCAAACGCTGGAAGACCTGCGCCAAGTCGAGAGTGCGTTTAGCGATGTTCATAGGTAATTTTCGTTTTAACTAAATTGAAGTAAAACTAAGTCATTTAAAAAATTAAGTGTTGAATTTCGTTAATTGCAGAAAGTACGAAAGAACTAAGGCTATTCTGGACAACCTGAAGAAAAATGAGGAAGTCTTGAAACAGCGGGATATGGAACTGATGCAGAGGATCGAAATGAGAGACAAGAAGATCGAACAACTTAAGATAGGAGCCCAAACTTCCTTGGACACGTAAGAATCCTTTTATAATGTGATTCTTTTGTATGAATTTAAAGATGTAAAACGTCGGTTGAATTATTGATTTCAGAGTTTTCTACGATTATGAACTGAAGATTCAGCAAGCAGAAACTGAGACTCACAAACTTCGGGCCTTACTTCGGAAACATGAAATGAAAATTAACAGCTTAGAGAATGATCTTGAACAAAAATTAAAAGAAAACGCCGAACTGAATGCTCTCTGCGACGACCTCATCAAAGGGAAGTCTTAATTGATTGCTCAACAATCCAAACTATGTATAAACTAATGTAACAATCGAATTCGTACCACCTACGTACTGCCTCAAATATTTGCAATTCACATTTTGTATTATACTCCATTTGAATACTTTTGTATTCGTTTTGTATTCCCAGTGACGGCCACAGACAGATATTAACTTATGTATGATGCCCTCAAATTTTTGTGAAATGTCATAATAAAATGAAAGTTGTCAAGAGTATATTATCTGTATTGTGATATCTTGTAACTGCGAAGAACTGCAGTCCTCACCGTCCTGATGTTCTAACGCTATTGTAGTAGAAGTATCATGCAAGTTAGATACGTGAAACGTGAGACAACACACATCCATTCTACACTTACACAAGTTACAAGTCTACACAAATAACTAGCATAATAATATTATGAATATGAAAAGACATTAAAAATTCACTTCAGCTAGTAGTATTCATGAGTCGTTCGCCTTTTCCTCATCGCCCTGATGGTTTTGTCCAATCTCAGCAATTACGAAGCACCGATAGACCTCTCCGATAGGAACCTCCATCTTTGCCATGCAAGTCAATTTCAGAAGAAGGCTAGTTGAATGCGATCGCTAAGCTCATATTTCTTACGCTAGTATGCACATCCAAAATCAAAAATTCGAATCGAGGTACTGCAAAACTACAGTTATAAGTGTTGTAACTCTTTTTTTAATGCTTACCATGCATACTTAATAGTGCGATGAAGTAAAACGCAATAATGCATTTTCAACAGGAATTATTTCGCTATCATTTAACATACATAATATTATGTTACAAATGTTCCTATTAGTTAATTTGTTTCAAGGTAATACGAACTAGATTACAGCACAATAATCTGTTAAAACTCGAGCCGACAGGTCGCCGAAACTCAAGGGACTTCTACTTTTGCCTACTTGCATAGATGTTCACTACAGATTTCGTATCACAATATTCCGCCGATAAGGATAAAAATAACTAGCAGCCAAACTAAATTATTCTATGTATAATTCAAAATTATGGCTGAATTTCAGTACTGCGTTTTACTTCGAGTGGGAAACAATATATATTATTTATACATTTTACAGATACTCATGTAGTACTCGAATTCGATGTAAGGTCACAACGGAAAATGCGGTAGCGTCGGCGTTGATTACATTTTCATTTACAATCCACTCGTCTTCATAGGATAAGAATTTTGATGTTTTTTTAAAACATTACAAATATATAGAGCTATTACATTAGTTGACATTTCCACCAAGATTGACTCACACTAATATACTTTTGAACGATTTATGACCTAATATTTTACCTTGATTGATAGGACCAGCCATTAAACGAGCCGGATAGGAATAGGACACTACAAGAAATAATTCACATATTTAAAGTATGCTCAATTGGCAAATCACTAAAAATTGGTGAAACAACTGTACTCGAAATTGAAGCATATACACCGAGACTTACGAGTTTTTTGAAAGCTTAAATCACGATAGCTCGAATCCTGCTTGGGCGTAGATCACATACTGAAGCTTTTCTTTCATAGTATTCTTATCTGCAAATTCAGGTAGCTTCAGGAGATTCATGCAAGTAGCGGCTGTAAAACGAATTACGAATTACGAAATTTCTGCGTGAAGGAACACAGCTATACACTGTCAGTGTTCGATGGCTTACCAGTGGGCAGTCGATCAGTATTTCCGGCACTTTGAACTCCAAACTTTGGGATGAGATCTTTAAAACCTAAAAGTGGAGGGCGCGAGCACGAGGTGACAAATTTTAGGAGCATTCGCAGGCTTTCTTCGTCAAATTCTTTGACGACCTATAACAATATTGAAACAAATAAATAGTATTATTATGCCTTAAATATTTACTGAACTACATAAACACGACTAATACCTCCCAGAACATTTGAACAGTTGGGTGAGTGTCGCTGAAACCCACTCCATAGTTTGTATTCTTTCTCCAGTCTTCAATATCAATGGGCTTATCGGAGCCAGATATCAGGGTTTGCAGCTCCCTCCAAGAAAATATAGAAAAGGAACGCTTGGGAATGACATTCATGAGCCCAGCCCGAAAAGCTCTACATTCCTCGCCAACCTCCCTTTGAGTTAAAATTAATGTGTAATTTGCCACGAGAAATGTCTTCACAACAATTAACGTTTAACTTACTTATTGATTTTGTAATCAGCTACAAGATGAATGTACTCTATTACATTATTCGACTCTACTGCAATATCTCTGCCATTTTTCTTGAGCTCAATTTGTTCTCTGGAACCCAGTTCATCCGACGAAATAGTGAAATCCAGTCCTGAGTTTAAACACAACTGAATTCAATGGAGTTCATGAGTTCATTACTAGGGGTATAGATATTATCGTACGTACCTAAGGCAGCTACGTCGGGCATTGTCTTTAAGGACAGCAATTGCTTGTGAAGACCGGGATCCAGGGTTGCCAGAAAGTCCACAGCGTTCGAAATTTTTCCGTCAATACAATACTGAATAAAAAATGCAGCTAGAGGTAATTCCAGCAGAATCTGTTCGTATAGAGCTTTCCCAACTAATCGTCCAACGACAAAAAAGTGCTTCTGGAAGCTTGGCAGAACTTTTTTTGCCACTGGGTTCGGATACATTCTGTTGTGCGAATCGTAGCGGAATAAGCCTCGATTAGGATCTACAGCAGCTTTTGTAGCTTCAGTCAAGAATTCCCGAAGCAAACCACCGCCGTCGATTCCAGCTTCCATTACTCCCACCACATTTACGAGAGAAATTCTTATTCTTTTTCTGATATCTTGGACTGCAAGAAAATAAAAGGTTATACACAGTACACAACTGAAACAGAATACAAATTTTGGCTTACCATTTTCTAGGGAAAGTTTTTCGTAAGCGTCTTCATAAATATAAGTTCTGCGGATTTGTACATCCTCATGATGAAGCATAGGATTCGGATCAACAATATTTTTATCGTAATCTAGCAGTCGATTCCACACTTTAAACCTGTCATGAAATGACAGTGCAAAAGGGTAAACATTCATCACGTGAAGCAATTTTTTCTCTAAGATTGATAAGGCCCAGACGTCTCTGACTGAAGCTGCATCAGTGGAAGATATGTAATCGAAATGAATGTTGTGTGTCTCCAACGGTAAAATATTTCCAACTGTAGAAGAAATGAACAACTCCTCTTTGAACAGATGCATTCTGGTGTTTCGTGCATGCAGCTCCATCAACAGCTTGGCAACCATCTAAAGAGCAACAGATATAGAATTTCAGATGAAGTGCAGGAATGTTTTGCGACTAAACAGGTATTTCAAGCATACCATGCTTGCTCGCGCAAAAACTGGATCTAACTGAGCAGTAGGACCAGATGCTACAAGGAAATCACATAATTGATCCCGAAACATCACAATCAGCTGAGCTAGCTCATTTTTTGACACTGGAATCGCCGCAATGACTTCGGAATCATGTATCATAGTGAACAATAGTTGCATCAGCCAACAGAACACCAGTAAATCGTCATCACTTAAGGGACGGGTAGTCATACACTATGATCATAGACAAAATTAGAATTTAAACAAATTACTTTCAAGAAAACCAAAGTTAGTAAACTTACATGCAAGGCAAAAGATCTCATGAAATCTCGTCTATAAGACAACGTTGACAGCCAGTTGAAGCTTTTGGACGCTTCTGAAGGTTCGAGTCTGATAAGAACACTCAGTATTGGACATACCAGCTCCCATCGAGCAAGTTGAAAAGGTACAAGCCAAGGTATTATGTTTAGGGTGTTCAAGACCGATTCCATACTGTGGTATATCTATAAAAAGGAAAGTTTTAAAGTTCAATTCATTCCATCGGCCTCAGATTCCACAACGTATGAGGATCCACTGAATGAATACCAAAACTGTCTGCTCGTAGCATATTGATCCAGGGGTTTCCATTTCTTCTTCTTCCTCTTCTGTTTCCATCTGTTCCTCCCATATTCGCAATTGCTTTGTAAGGCCTTCTTGTGAAATGCGCTTGGGGAAGTTGCTGCAAGAAAGTCATATTTATTACTTATCCTCAGAATTAATAATAATATTGCATAGAAAACGCAACTAGTAAGTCGACCATACCGTGGATCAATAGAAGCTAGAAATCCCTTGATGACGGAGAATAAATCAGAAAGATCGTACTTCTTTGAAGCTGCCTCACTTAAAAAGAGCAGCGTTGTGTAGAAAATCTCTCGCAAAGAATCCAAATTATTTTGATACTTAACACATACTATCGGCAAAACACTGGCCCACTCACTCCATTCAACTACGGATTTCAATTCCTGAAGCACAAAATATCGGGCTATTCCACAGTTGTTAAATAATGGCATGACATTGGAAGAAAATGAGTCTATGAACTTCAGAAAAATGAGCTCTACAGCGTCTTTGGAACTGTAAATTTTGTTGCCTACACACAGATTGATTGAACTTCTCGGTTTCAACTGGGGACACATGCTAAATACCCTTCGGTAAACCATCAAGTAATCGTAACTTTCCACAATTCTGTTTTTATCAGTCTCATCTCGCATTGGCGGTAACTTGTTTTCCAGGAATTTTCTGTATTTTGGAAAGATGTCAGCTTCCTGTACAAGATAAATCCATATACTGGCGACATATGAGAGAGCGAGGTCACTAGGAATTTGATCTTCTGCATCGTATGTGACTGGATTTGTGTACGTCTAAAGCCAAACAGTAAAATAAACTCGTTAGAATATAACCTTGCACATTATTCACCGACTCAATTCATGACAGATTAAAACTTACATCAACAAGTCTTAGGAAAACAGCTGGTGGCACAAACGTGGAGTTCAGACACCCAACACACTTCTCTAAAATTTTCTTGATGGGATGTATTACACTGGTATCACTCTTTAAAGCTTCAACGACAACTTTATTTTGAGACAAAAGTTGCTTGCCGAAGTCAAGGAGCCTTGCTTCATCATCCGCGCGATGACGAAAGAAGCGATTGATTAGGAGCATTTGACGGATAATATTCTCAGTTTTAGATTTCCGGTTGGAATCAAATTCTTGTCGAAGCATCGCAGTAACTTTCTTCCTTTCAAGACACGCACGAAAAAATGCTTGCAAACGAAGGGTGGCTGCAGCTTCTAATCTCTCACGCTAAGATCAAGGAAACGAAACATTAAAATACTATTTTTGATTTTCATTGTTGAAAGAATCTCTCACCTCTCGACGTTCCCGTTCCATCTGCGCACGGTACAACAAGGCATTTCGCTGTTCAGTTGTTCTTGAACTACCTCCAAGGTTCTGATTCGGCTTCCGTTTGAAGTCCCCTTGGAAGAGAAACTGTTGAGACATTTTGCGATTTTCCACGTCTAATCTACACCTAGTAAATCAAACCAGCCACAGGCCACAATTAATATCTTCATTTGCACTTTGCACACAGCCCCAAGCCCCAACTATTAAAGCTTTAATTCTTTATTATTAAAACTCTACAGTTCTCCTATTCATATGAAAAGTTTGAAAAGGACCTGGAAACCGTTCCGCTGATAACCAGACAGGCTTATCACATTCCTCACCTTCGACAGGGGGCAACAATTTTCGACTCTTTTTCGCAGCTACACTGGCGGAATTAACTAAAAGAAATTTTGAAAATATGAGAACCCTCAATGAAAAGCAGTGAAAAGTGAAAATCCAGCCAAAAGTGAATATCACGAAAGTAAATAGGATGAAAACGAATAAAACTGTGTGTCCACAAACACGTAAATTTTTGAAAAACGTCGGAAACGAGTTAGTTGAAAGGGAATAGAGGAGTCACTGATTTGGTCGAAGGACGATAACCGCTCATGCGACGTCGACGAGATTTCGTTTGAGTCTGACTGAAGTCAGAAGAAGACAATTACACTGAACTTTTGAGTGGATTCAAAAAGCGCGCGGTAAAGGCGTTATGTGATCCTAGCACCTCTACTAATTCGCACATAACCCGCAGCAAAAAAATCGTATTTAAATCGCGAAGAAGCTAACTGCTTCCTAAAATATTACACGTGTGGCTCCCTACATGATTTCATACCTGTTTTCAAAGTTCTTGAGTATTCAGCTTAGTGTTGAATAAAAAAGATAGCAAGAATTTGATCAATTAAGTGTATCATAGTTGCAACAAGATGATCCTTTACTATAAAATTTCAATGATCGGACTTTGGGACGCTTCTTCTTCTGAACCACGCATCCCACACTCACCCGG